>PISX010022273.1:0-32074 GCA_004024625.1 Mellivora capensis | reverse complement strand
CCAAACTGTGGAAAGAACCAAGATGCCCTTCCACGGACGAATGGATAAGGAAGATGTGGTCCATATACACTATGGAGTATTATGCCTCCATCAGAAAGGATGAATACCCGACTTTTGTAGCAACATGGACGGGACTGGAAGAGATGATGCTGAGTGAAATAAGTCAAGCAGAGAGAGTCAATTATCATATGGTTTCACTAATTTGTGGAGCATAACAAATAACACGGAGGACATGGGGAGATGGAGAGGAGAAGGGAGTGGAGGGAAATTGGGGGGGAGATGAACCATGAGAGACTATGGACTCTGAAAAACAACCTGAGGGTTTTGAAGGGGCGGGGGGTAGGAGGTTGGGGGAGCCAGGTGGTGGGTATTATGGAGGGCACGCATTGCATGGAGCACTGGGTGTGTTGTAAAACTTTGAATTCTGTTATGCTGAAAAGAAATGAAATAAAAAAAAATAAAATGTAAAAAAAAATTTATACATAAAAAAATGTAATAAATAAGACGATTTCAATGGCAAAAAAAAAACATAAAGCATCTCAAAGCAAATCTAACAAAAGACATACAAAACAATAATGGATAAAATTATAAAAATTATTGTAAAACATTTAAAGGAGACCTAATAAATTTAGAGAGTTACTTCATAAACAGGAAGACTCATTGTCATAAAGATGTTATTTCTCGTCAGATTACTCTGTAGAGTTAATATAAATTCAATATAAATCATATCAGGAATTTTGAAAGTGCAATTGAATGTGGTGATTTCACAAGCTGTTTATCAAATTTATATGGAAGGAGAAAGTTCCAAGATTAGCCCTGACAAACTAAAGATAATGAGCTGCAGGGACTTGCCTTATAACATAGTCCTCAGAGTGACATGCCCTCCTTTCATCATATTTTTGAGTTAGAAGCAAGTCACAAGTCCCCCATACTTAAGGAGAGTTTACATGGACATGAAACATCCGGGGGTAGGCATCAGGGCTACCGTAAGGTCTGTCTGCTCAGGTTTGTCCATTCTGAATTGTGATAATAAAATTAAATATCCTTGAGCTCTCCAAAATATAAATCAGAACAACACCAATATTATTGAGTCCAATCCAATCTGAGTACCCTCTATATACCCATCCTTACTCCTTCCCTGCCATGCTATGTCCCACCCATGAACCACTAGCCTTTATCTTTGTGCTTTAGCGTTCCCTTAGAAAACTAAATTTATTACATGCTTCTTTGTAGTCACACAATATTTCCTCTAGTTTTGCTTGTTTTGAGACTTAAAAGAAGGCATTACACTGTTTAGAGTCTTTTCCTTTTTTCACTCAACATTTTATTTCTGAGACTTCTCTGTGTTGTTGTTTGTACCTGTAGGTTATTTATTTTCATTCTTTATAGTGTCTCCCATTGTAAATATACCTCAGTTGATATAATCATTGTCCTCTTTATGGAAATTAGTTTTGTTTCTTCTTCTGCTTTTTAAAATTATTATGAACAATGACGTGAGGGCTCTTGCATATGTCTCTTGTTCTGTACAATCAGAGTTTTCTAGCATAGATACCTGAAAGTGGTACTACTGGATCGTAGGGCAAAAGCCTCTTCTAATTTATTGTGTAATTTCAAATGATTTTCTGAACTTGGAGTGTCTACAGACCTCAAACTCACTAAATCAATAAGTAAGTATTGGTGGTATTTGCACATATATTTGTTTTTAGCTGTAGTTAAGAATCACATCTCCAAAGTTAAGGTTTGCTCTTAGATAAAGTAGGTTTGGACTTTACAGACTGTTATGTGTCTTTCAATTATTTTCGAATATCTTGAAGAACATGTGAAAATTACATTTTTATCAACAATCCAGTTTTGTCTCAAAACCAGCATGCAATCACAGAGTAGTATTGGTATACATTGAAGCAGTTCATTGTATGTATAAGTCAAACCCCTACCAACTGGATGTAGAATTTGACTAGTGATGGAAATTTAACTTATGCTTATATTTAAAGTACTTATACAGGGTAGAAAAGTAGAGGGACCACAGCTAAGTGGTAAAGAAGTTTTCTGGAAGTGGCATAGAAGTTTCTTTATGTTGAATGGGGTTTTACTTTGGTGAAATTTCAATGTCTTCTAAGTTTCGGTAATTCAGACATTTATTTACTAGAATGGTTTGTGGAATTCTTTTTCATTAAAATGGTTATATAACTGGTTTGACGGGAGAAACATTGAAGTGAATATGAGTTTTTATTTTCCAAGAAAAACTACCACCTGTGCTCCATTGAAGCCTTGTTGCTTCTTTAATAGCATGTTTCCTTAATGACACATAAGCTTCATTTATAACTTCTCACTTTTAATTATTAAAATTGTCACCTATCCTCTTCAAACCTACTGTCTGTTCCTTCAGTGTAGCCTAGACTAGTAGTTTCAGCTTCTTAGAATAAAGGAGAAGAAATCATATGCTCTTATTCCTCTTTTTTCCTCCCTTATCCCTTGATACATGTACTATTGAAAATGGTATGTGAGCATAGACAATACTTTCTGTGTTAAATGACTCTGAGTGACAGAAAATAGGTTTCCTTTCAGCTGTCACTGCCTCTCTTTTAATAGTGCTGACTACCTATGTAGTCATATGTATGGTTCTCTATGTATCTGAGGTCCAAATGCTGATTCTCAGGGGGTCTTTTTAAAGTTTTTTAGAGGGTACTGGAGTTCCTCTCCCTATTCAATCCCCTTGAGCCAAATCTGGCTAAGGCATGGCTTTTTTTTTCCTGGTGAAGTTCCTCTAGACAGCTTCCTGCTGCTATGGCCCCTTCCTGACAAGCAATGCTCTTAGGGAAGGGGGCATAGACTCATCAATGTCACTTAAACTTAAAGGACAGGATGGCTCTACACCAAGGGAAATTTAAGTCATATCTTTACTATGCCAGAGACTGGGGATGAGGGCTGACCCCTGACACTCTTTATCTCAGTTCTGCCATCTTCTTCCTGTTCCCACTACGAGCATAATCTTGGTGGCGGTGGTGGTGTTCAATGACTCATAATATTTAGGCAAAAGAAAATCACCATTTACTAACAAATTGATGTACTGTCCCCTGTCCCCATCTACCCAACCGGAGAGGAGAAAGAATAGTTGGCCCTTTAAAGACCCAGCATTTCCCAAAAGATACCATGCCCCTTCACAACCTCTTATATTTCTCTTTATCAGTAACCAGTCAACTTGGAACAACAGAGAGTTTCATGAGTAGAATCCTTGAAGAGTCTAATAGTATAATTCTCAAACTATGATAGTTTCTACTATAAACATGATCTTATTCTTTGGAGCACAAAATTATCTTTTGATCAATTACTCTCAGAAGCCCATTTAACTTCTATAATATGAAGAATTAATTGGTTAATTATTTATAATAAAAATTACCAAGATTCTGGATGGACACAAATACAAAATTAATATTTTTAGAATTTATATTAAAAATTCTTCATTTTGATAGAGTAATTTTAGCTATAATTATTAGAGATCCACACCAATAAAAGATAACTAGGAATTGTTATAAACATGTGGAAGCATATTTTTTACATGAATTGTTTTAAAGTTAAAATTTCAGAAGTATTATTTTTACTATGACATTAAGAGGATTTCTGGGTGAATAAACTAAAGTAAAACAAGACAGGATCAAAGAATCTCCTTGCCAACACCTAATGATATGAAAAAATACAGTAAAAGAAATACAGCCAAAAGCCACCAAGGAAAAGGTCATGTCCTAGGCATATCATAAATTTAGGAGGTAAAAATGACATAAAATGAAGATGTATTCTCATATCATAGCCAGAGCTTTTTTTTAAAATTAAAGATCTCTGGCTAAATAATTTTAGTATAATTCCATATTTTGAGGGATGGGGAGAAATAGTAGATTATTTAATAACCATTTATGAAATGTGCCTCTTCAAAACTCTCCAAACTCCTAGAAACATTCCTAAAAGAAACATAAGATTTAAAAATATCTCACTATTGCCCTAATATGGGAGGAAGTGTACTAAGTATACATTATCCTTATGTAACTATTACAAATTGTATAAAAATTGACAGGTAGAGCCCCTGTTGACATTTCACCAAAGATGCTGACACTTGGGCTCACCATTTTCCAGTGTTCTGCACTACATAGCAGCAGAAGCAAGGATAAGAAATACACCACAGCTGGAAGAGTAGACTGCATGCCTGACCTTGAGGAGTGAGCCTAAATGCAGGATAATTAATGGGATCCCAGAAGTTGAGTCAGAATCCAACATCCATCAAAGGCTATAATTGACCCCTCAGGTTCCCTCCTTTCCCCAGCTCCTCATCATGAAACAACAGAAGAGTTGGTAACAAAATCCAATCCTCAAACTACAGTACCCAGAAAGAGGACTAACTGAAAGAAAATAACAAAAACTTTGTGAAAGCGTTACTGGAGAAAGTTCCCTACAATCTTTCAGATTAAATTGGGCTGGTAGAACAGTCTATTATCACACATCAACATTATGAAAATAATGGTACGATAACCATATAATCTTTCTTTTGAAAAAAATGAGAAAAAAGGAGAAGAAGAAAAAAGAAATAAATATTGATTTTAAAATGTAAGGTAGATAAAAAATCCAATCTGTGGGGAAGAAAAGGGAAATAAAGCAAATCTCCATGAGTAATATGTAAAGGATAACGGATAGAGCACAGTTAAATTTTTCAAAAGGAGCTCCAAGAATAGACGACCAACTAGAATACTATGAAAGTAAACATTACAAAACTAAGGATAAAAAAATAACAAAAACTCAAATCAGAATATTGAATCCAATTAAACATAGAACTCAAATTAGACAACTTAAGGGAATAATAGTTGCAAAACAGGATATTAAGTATATAAATCATGAAAGAATAGTAACACTACAAGCAGCAAAAATCAGAAGCTGAGAAGCAATGAGGCAGAAGCAAATGGAGTAGTGATAACATTGATATCAACATAAATTAACACTAATTTTATGCACTTAATATGTGCAAGGCACAATCCTACTCATTTTCTCATTTACTCCCAAACACAAATTTGTGATCTATCGTGTCTTAAGCTTATTTTACAGTTAAGAAAATTAAGCAATGGTGATACTAAGTAATTTTCCCAAGTATGTGGAGAAACAAAGATTCAAATCCAGTCATCCTAATGCCAGAATTTCCCTTATTATCTACTGTTAAGCATGGCAATGACTTCACTTTGAATTATTATTGATGGTATAATTTAATTCACTTTGACTTTACTCATTATTTTCTGCATTACTTACATTAAAGAAAGGTATTTTTGTGAAAAGACTGAAGTCACTGCTCTAAGAAAAACCCCAAATGTATGTCATTAATATAAAGACAGAAGATGACTGGGGCTAAATGATCTCCCAACTTAATCCTTAGGTCCCTGATGACATTCTAAGAATCAGAAAGCCCTACCTGAATTTTGTTGAGGTAGGCAGTTCCAAGCTGCTAAAGTGGAAATAAAATATCTGCCAATGCTAGTGACAGTCAATTCATGCCAGAGCTAGTGCATACTTTTATAAAAATTAAGGGCTTCAGGCTAAATATGCTTAGTATAATTGCATATTTTGAATGGGGGGAGAAATGGTGGATTATATACTGATAATTTGTGGAATGTGCTTTTCAAAACTAAATTGTTAATGGTGCATGGTCCAATTGAAGTTATCATCTTCTGATTCAGTCAGTATTTTCCATGAAACGTGGAGACTCCATCAACCAAATCAGAGGTTTATAGGGCAATATTTACTTGAATTTAGTACCTGTTCTTGTATTTTTTTAATATTTTATTAATTTTTTTCACAGAGATCACAAGTTTACACCACACCCAGTGCTCCATGCAATGCGTGCCCTCCATAATACCCATCACCAGGCTCCCCCAACCTCCCACTCCCCACCCCTGTACTTGTATTTTTTTTAAAGAGGAGATAGTTCTGTTTCATTGCAGTAGTATATGAATATATGAATACATAATATATTCCCAAATTAAATTTTCCATTTTGAATAGAAATTCAGAAATAATGACAAGCTCTGCAAAAAATATAATCAAATTATCCTTCAGCACAACTGTCTTCTCATCAATTTATTAATAACTAAAATGACCAGAAAACAGAAAAATGCTGAAAAAACAAAATCATAGCTTAGAGAATAGGATTTTTGTTTTAAAAAAAGTGAAAGTGTCCTTCTATCAACAGTAGAGGAAATAAAATTTATGTAATAGATTATAATAGAAAACTGTAGAAAAATCAAATAATAAAACTTAATGGCACCTACCAGTTTTTAATGTAATAATTTTGAATCTTTCATTTTCATCGACATATCTATATGCATAAACAATCATAGTTACCAGTCTCTACCAGACAAGGACATTCATGGGCTTATCACCTACCTATATTTAGTGAGTGAATACAGAGTTCTAAGTTTGAAGGTCAAGATGTTTGAGAATTTTGAGAACAAAGAGAAGGGTGAATTATAAAGATGGAAAATATTTTCAAAACTGCATTATATTAACACGGCAACTAAGGGACTGTTCGTTTTGTTGTGTTGTGCTTTGAATTTTCATTTGAGCTTGAGTTCTTGTTTTTGAAAGACTGTGTGGCAAAAAGTAAACAAGACTAGACAGGAGTCAGAAGATCTGGCTCATGTCTACCCTAATTTTTGAATTGTACAGGATTCAGTTTCCTAGAAAAGTTCAAGAGTTTTTAAAGCATCAGATAAAAGACATAAAGGAAAGTGCTTCTTAGAAGAACTCTTTCTATATATTTATATTATTTAGTATTTATCTTTCTCATTTATATTTAATATGAAAAATATTGTAGCTTAATACAGCAACCTTCTTGAAAAAGTAGGACATCTCTTACAGTAGGAGCCTGAATATTGTCAGATGTAAACTTTTAGATTTGACAAAGGAATCTTTTTAAGTAAATGGAAATAATTTAATAAGCATATGTCTCCACACTGTTTAGTACTCCTTTTGTTGCTTTCATTCAATATATTGGCCTAAAAATGGTTAGTTTTAAAGAGATGAGGGCATTGTTGACAAGATTGAGATTTAGAAGACTAAATAATTTAAAGAACCAGAATTTTAAAATGTTATACACACCCAGAAATTTTAGCTTATGTAGTTTCCAAAACAAAAACACCTGTATGATCAATGCAACTCTAATGTAGGGCAAGCACCTACAGATTGTAAACTCTCTTTAGGGTCCTTTTAGAGCACAGATTGTTGATTTGGTGTCATTTTCTCTTTTCTGTTGGTTCTACTGGGACTCAGATACAAGTAATGTGAACTCTGTTATCAACCTATGACCTTTAGGTGATAAAAGATTGGACTGTTGTCTCCTGACTGTGAGATAATAAAAGGCTTGTCTGCGGAAACCTTTTGCAGTCATAGCCAGCTGTCTAAAGGCTGATAATTGGAGGTCATATTAAATTCTAAAATCAATGTGCAGAAATGTATAAGGAAAACATCAGCAACAAGTTTAGGAATGGATTTTTTAGCTCCAGAGATTGTAGTTGAAATATCACTAATGCCTATCATTATTTTCATCCCTATTGCTTGTTTTCCATAAACAAGAACAATTATTTTTCTCTACAAATCTTGGATTTTTTTCTAGCTATTTTTTTTTACTCAAGGTAAGGATATCTACATAATTTATGACTTCACTACAAACAAAACTTTTGACATAGTTCCCTACTGTCCCAAGTTAAAAGTTTTTGGATTAGAACTGCAATATCTGTCTCTATAAATCACATACGGATTGTTTCATTCCCACTCGAAGGAAAGTATCATTTGCCATTAAAATTCTGTTGTAATATAAACACTCTCTCTTACTCTATATTCTTTTTTTTAAGGTGTTTTGTTTTGTTTTGTTTTAAAGATTTTATTTATTTGACAGACAGAGATCACAAGTAGGCAGAGAAGCAGGCAGAGAGAGAGAGAGGAGGAAGTAGGCTCCCTGCTGAGCAGAGAGCCCAATGCGGGGCTGGATCCCAGGACCCTGGGATCTCGACCTGAGCCGAAAGCAGAGGCTTTAACCCACTGAGCCACCCAGGCGCCCCTCTCATACTCTATATTCTAAAAATCAGACAAACACTTAAAAATATTTAAAATATTAAAAAACGTTTATTTTTTGTCAGTGAATAAAATTTATTGGTAAACATATCAGACAAGCATGGTCAGAGGAGTCAATGCTGTCAAAGATCTCAGGAGTGCAGAGCTCGCCACTTGTCCAGAGGGCCGCGACTGGGAACGTATTTGACTCCACAGCCATCAGGGATGAGACGCTTCTTAGCCACTTTGTCTTCAAATTCATTAGCGTTAAACTTGGTAAAGCCCCACTTCTTGGAGATGTGGATCTTCTGGCGTCCAGGGAACTTGAACTTGGCCCTGCGTAAGGCTTCAATCACATGTTCCTTATTCTGAAGCTTGGTACGGATGGACATGATGACTTGGCCAATGTGGACTCTGGCCACTGTGCCCTGGGGCTTTCCAAAGGCACCCCGCATACCTGTCTGGAGCCTATCAGCCCCAGCACAGGACAGCATCTTGTTGATGCGGATGACATGGAAGGGATGAAGCCGCACTCGAATGTGAAAGCCATCCTTGCCACAGCTTTTCACCATGTACTTGTTGGCACAGATTCGAGCGGCCTCCAGGGCTTCAGAGGAGAGCTGCTCATATTCATCAGACACCATGTGGCCACAGAGTGGGAACTCATCCACTTTTGCCTTCTTCCGACCCAGATCAAAGATACGGATCTTGGCATCAGGGACACCTCGGCAAAAACGAGACTTTGGATATGGCTTGTTCTTACAATACCGGTAACAGCGAGCTGGTCTGCGGCCCATGGCAACACCAGGAACCTCGGCCGGCTGGCGACGAAGAGAAAGAGGCGCGCTCTCACACGCCTGCGCGTGCGCCTTATATACATTTGCCCATCTTCCCCTATGGGAATCATAGAGTCCTGATGACGTCACGAAGACGCTCTTTCAGGACATCCCCACCATAGATACAGCGACACTCTATGCCTCTGTGGGTCCAACTTGACACATGCGCAGAGCAGACAGTGGCTAGGTATATTTTCGTGTTGCCAGGTAACGAATTGGCTATTGCGACAAAAGCCAGAGAAACACTTCCTGCTGTCCCTCTTGGGCATAAGTCGTTTGCCACAGGCTTTGTCCTAAGTATAAAAGACATACTTTCAGTAGAGTTTAAATAAGGAAGGTGTCTCCAGCTATGCAATGTACTCTGTGTCTAGTTTGTCTAAGTCAATTTTCCAGAACTCTTATTTCCCACCAGCATTTATAGAAGGATGGCTAGTTCTCAAAGAGTATGTGGTTTCCTTCTTTAGGTAAAGTGGTTTCTTGGCATAGTCTGATAAAGTTCAAAAAGAGATGAGAATGGAAACATATCTATTGTATTTATTGCTTGATAATCGCTTTAGAAACGTGAAACTTTGGCAGTTTTATTTGGCCATATGGAATGATCTTATCAAAATGGCATCCACAAAATTGAAATACCAATTGAATTTTTCAACTTAAGACTGTTTGGATTTTCAAGTGTTACAGCTGCTAGAAAGCATAGAAGAGGAACTATGCCTTATTAATCTTTTACACCTGTGGATGAGTTTAACACTTTTCTCCTTCTGATATGAGATTTTGTAAGTCTCCTGATTGGGATTGGAATGTGAGAAGGAGAAAGAAAATGAAAGAAAGAGAATTTATGAAAACCCCTACTTGAATTTTTATAGTTTTGTTTTGATTCCTTAATGCTGTTCCACAAATCTATGACATCATGGAACAAAGTCCTTCCAATGTGAATATACTCCACTCATGCTTTCTCATTAAAAGAGACACAAATAGGGTCACTGGGTGGCTCAGTCAGTTAAGCATCTGACTTTTGATTTCAACTCAGGTCTTGATCTCAGGGTTCTGAGTTTTAAACCCCATGTCAGGCTCCATACCCAGCGTGGAGCCTATTTTTAAAAAGTAAAATAAAAAGATAAATAAGTTGTGACAAAATAATTCCTATCTTTAAAGTGAGTGGGGTTTACAAAGTATCCATATCAGGATAGAAATATTAAAACTCCCAATTTAAAGAACTTTTCCATACTATATTAAAGCTTGCTTATTCTCCTTTCTTCCTTTATTTCTGTATTCCTATTCTTTTCAAATAGGTCTTATTTAGTGTGTAAACCTGAATATGGAGAGAAAGCAGCAAGGAATGTTGTATTGCCCTCACTGAGCTTATAAGTGTAGGAAAGGATTTGAAACTCCTCAAATAATATATCATCATATTACTAAGTACAAAATGTGCCAAAAAGGAAAAGCAGAGTGAGCCCTGAGAGCCTGGGATAAAGCCCTGAGCAAGCCTGAGGCATAGACAGGGACAACTTTATCAGGAAAGGGATTTCATATAGTGACTGTGGCATAAGGGGCTTGGCATATGCAAAGACTCTGAAGCAAGCAAGAACTTGAACCATTTAAGGAACTAAAGTAAAGCCAGTATGACCATGAGTGAGGGGATTAGTGGCACGATATGAGAATAGTGTATGACGGGGCCCTTGTGTGTCACGCAGGGCTCATTTTACCAAATTAGGGATTCTGCTTTTTTAAGACCACTGAAGAGCATTACACAGGTTTTATTACTCTTGTATGTAATACGGTTAGTATCTCTCTTTTTAAAAATCTTTTTTATTACTCTTTTTTAAGTCTTTATCTCTTTTCTCACTCTTGTGTATAATATGGTCAATATCATTCTTGTTGTATATAATATGGCCAATAGACTAGAAATGGATGTGGGGAGGTTAGGAAGAAGAGCTTTGCAAGACTGAAGAAAAGAAAATGAGGATAGTGTAAGCATGCTTTTAATATCTTTAACTTTATAAACATGTTTGCATCCATTTCTACTACTGCATACCTATACTCTATCATTATTCTGGGGGAAAGGAGTCTGTGAGGTAAAAAGAATATAGCTAAACAGAGTTCATGTGCCATCTCAGTCACTGACCCTTTTCTAGGTCATGCTTTGGGTTTTTTAAAACCCCTAGAATTCTCTGACCAATAGATGTTGTGTTATCAGGGTCTGTTTGCATAATCCTCTTTCCTTAATCCAAAAGGTGACCAATCATGGCTTGCTGGTACTGTACCAATTTTAGCACTGAAGTCCTGTATCCTCCAAAACCCCTTAGTCCCAGGCAAAATGGTTGGTCACCCTGTCACATTTATGCATGGGGCCCCTCACAGTTGCAGGACAAAGTCAGAGGACAGGCAGAGAAGGTGAGAGCCAGACTGGGATTCTCCACTTAAACTACTTTCCCTAGCCTTGTAAGTATTGGGAGGGGGGGCAAGGAGGGAACTCTGTAGAAAATGCATGAGCCACACTATTCTATTTAAAACATTAAAAGCATTAGCCTCCCTCAGTCCCAAAAATTTGAGTGTCCCCTATCTTCCATCTCCTGACACACACAGTGTGTATCATGCTAAGCAAACCTTGCAAAAAATTATAAAACTTGTCTGCTTTGAAGTTGCCTGAAATATAGTCAAGAAGATAATACATGGAAAATCAGATTTTTCTTATTTGCTCAATTTATTACTTTTGTAAGTACAGCAAAAATTTAGCAAAGGGAGACACTGGTGTCATATAAAATAGAGATGGATTAAAGAATGAGTAGAACATATGTAGGTGAAGGTAAGGAGTAAGACAAGAAAGGGGCATGGCAATTACATAATAAGCCTGTTAAGTGCTGTGAAAACAAGAACCATGTCTATTTGGCTCACTGTTTTGTCACCTGTTTTTGGCAAATCATGTGACCCATAATAAATGTTTGAATGAATACACAACACTGTTGAGGTGCAGTGGTGTGTTGGTAAATATTTAATAGCCTGCTCATTGGGGAGCAGGGGCAGGGAGAGGAAAACCACAACTTCCAGTGTTAACTAACCTCTGTGGTGTAAATACTCCATCATCAATTTCAGTCACCAATGTCGTATCATTGAAGACGAAGATGGGAGCAGATACACACAGTCAGCTTTTGTCAGCCAGTATTAACTGGCTTCAGCATGCCACCATTTAACTGTGCACACCCAGGAAAAATAAAGATGACAAACTTGGCTAAAGCTAATAATGCATAATCTGGAAAAATAAATTTGGGGATGGGTCAGAGAGATCATTTTCTAGGAATCCTTAGAAAGAAGGCAGGTAAATATGTTTAGGCTTGATGATTCAGCTCTGACTCTGAAATATTCTTTCCTCCATGGTTTCTTTTTCCTATTCTGCAACTCCTGTGTAAGAAGTCTGCAATATTCTGTATAGGCATACCTCAGAGATATTGGGAGATCTGTTCCAGACCACCACCATAAAGTAAATATTGTAATAAAGTGAGTCAAATTAATTTTTTGACTTCCCAGTATGTATAAAAGTTATGTTTACACTATACATTAATACAGTATACATATAGTGTACTATGTGTACATTATACTATTTAGTGTACAATGGCATCATGTCTAGATAAAGTAAACACCTTAATTTAATGATATTGCTAGGAAATGCTGACCATCATCTGGCTTTAAGTCTATCATAATCACTGATCACAGCTAGCAATAGGAAATATAATAATGATGAAAAAAGTTTTCAATATCCTGGGAATTACCAAAATGTGACACAGAGACACAAAGTGAACAATGCTACTGGAAAAATGGCACCAATAAACTTGTTCAGCACAAGGTTGTGCAAACCTCTAATATATAAAAAAAGGTAATATCTGTGAAGCACAATACAATGAGGCACAATAAAACAATATACACCTGTACATGTTGATTAGGTGCCTTGTGCATCAAGGCAGACTTTATGTACTTGGAATTAACACTAGCCAATCAAATTACTTTTGCTTTCATGCAAAGACTGGAAAGGAATAGTCCTATGTATCAGTTCAATGTAGCCCTTTCTTTCTTTCTTTAATATCACAATACAACGATTTCACAAAGAGCTAAACCTGGACTTTGCTCTCAAAGAAAATTATACATCGAAGTCTATTATACTAATACCAATATACTAATACTGGCATGCACCCTGGATATCCTCTCCTGCTGCTCAAACCATCTGCATTGTTGATCACTGAGTCATTATGAAGTATCTCATCACTTGGTGTTGGACAGTGTATTTTGATTAAGAGACATGTTCCTGCTTAGGCTCTCAATGAAGTGTGAAAGCTTCCACCAATGATGAACAGTCATTTTCATCTGTGTTTCATAGTAACTTCACACTAGAAAGTGTAATCTCAAAATATTTGATAGCCTAGATGAACAACTTGATATTTTCCTAGAGTTGTGTAATGAATGTAAGAATCATGGTTATGGCTGGCTTTTCTTCAAAGTCAGCTGATTGTGTCTATTGTCATGGCTAATGGGTGGTCATGCTGCCTGTCTTTCATGTACCTGTTTCACAATGGTCCCCTTATCTATTTGACCAATGCACGTTTTCTGAATAGAAGTATAGTCAGATGATTTTAAGTATTTAATCCCAAGTGTCTAATGAATGCATTTTCTTTTTTGGCTGATACTTCATTTTGATTTTTCTCTTTTGGGGAATCCTTTTTATTATTATTATTACTTTGGATATGGGAACTGAGTATGTACACTTAACTTCATGCTTTAGTAGTACAGCACAAGTTTCCCCTGAATGAATTATTTTTTTATATTGTTCCAGAAAATTAGGAAAAAAATAGGTGAGGATGAATTCAGAGAGAAGTAACACATAAATACATGCCTTAGAATTTGGTTTTAGTTTGTAAATTTTTACTTGTTTAGGTTTCATACTTACACAAAATTTATAAAACACTTTAGTCAGTTTTATATAGTGAGAAATAAGAATTGATGTGTAGTTTTTTAATAAATATTTAAGTAATGCTATAACAAAGATATAATTTATAATAAAAATAATGAAGATGCTATAATAAAGCATAACAATAAAAATGCTATACTAAAAATGACTCAGTACAAAGAATCTACATATGTTTTTGAAATCCCTTCTCTCTTAAAAAGATTTAGGCCAATCTGAAAATTCTGATCTTGGGTTAGGGTGCTATGTGTGAGGCTTGTCTTCCCATATATTGAGTGCATGGGCTTCTTGTGCTTTATATTTAAGTACTGTCTGTCCATTTATTTAAAAGGACTAATGTTGGGAGCAATGTTACTTTTTCCGCTGCTGCCCTAGTTGTTTGCCAATAAAATGAGGTTTCTGTGGTTTACAGACATGCATGAGCAAATATTTAATTAAATGTTGATATTATTTAATCATTTATACCAAAACACCCCATTGTATTTTAGGTTATGTTTAATGGACAATCTCTTTATCCACTAAACAGATTTTTTTCTTAATGAAAGTGAACTGTCAACCTTAGGAATTAGATATAAGAGCTCTTTAATTATGAAATAAGTATTAAAATTGACAAAGCACTGACTTTGGAAGTCTTTTTTAAAAGTTCTGTCTCACCCATCAAACATTTTAATCCATTCGCATTTTGGTCTTCTCTATATCAGCAAATACTGAGGACTAGATCAGAAATAAAATGCCATACTATTTGGGATACATGGTAAATCACTACATTATTGATCTGCTTAGTCCCTGTGTAAAGAAGTCAACCTTGCCCAAAGCTTCTAGGAAGTAATTTCTAGGGCTTTCTCTTTACCTAGGGAATTTGGTGATAGTAGATAGTGTACCAGTGTGATTTAGGTTGAGAGCTGACAATGCCAGAAAGACCAACAATGTGAGGGAAGTCTTGGGTCAGTGGTACTAGTTGACCTGGAGACTTTCAGTTATCAAGGGCACAGTCAATCAATCATGGCTACCTAATGAATTCTCAATAAAAACTCTGAACACTGGGGTTTGGACAAATTCTCCTGGTTGGTTTCTATGCCTATTGTCACAAATTAATGTTAAAAGAATAATGTATCCTAACTCAGTAGGGAGAGGATAAGGAAGCTCCATGGTCTGGTAATCCTCCCAGACTCTACCTATTTACTTCTTTCCTCAGCTGATTTTAATCTGTCTTCCTTCCCTGTAGTAAACCATAACCATGAGCATAATTGCCTTCAGTGAGTCCTGTGAGTCCTTACAGTGAATTATCAAATCTGAAGTTGGTTTGTGGAATCCCCCAAACTTGTAGTCGATATCAGAAATGAGGAAAATATTGGGGACTGTGACTTCTAACTTTGAGGGTATCTCAAACTCTGTAATTTCCATCCTTCACCCCAAAGACCTAATAAACCATTTATAAATGGTGGAGACACTGCAACATAAAAAATAGAAATCTAGTTTATAGTGCTTAGTAGAGTTGAAATATAAAAGACTAACAAGAACTAAAGATTGTCTCAAAAAGTAATTATTTTCCTGCTTAAAAATATAATGCACATTTATTGAAGAATTAGCATATATGCATGACAAAAATATAAAGATATGGACAAATAAATATTATATTTAATAAATATTTAACAAATATTAAAATAAAATTTTACTATTTAAAATATTAAAGATTTGGACAGTTTTTACAATAATTTTATATGTACCACTTTTATGTCCTGACTTTTATATTACTTTTAAGCATTTTCTGTAAGAATAAATGTACTTCATGTTATTTTAATAATGACAAAATACATTTGATCACATGCTAAGTTATAGATCCATATATGGGAAGATTATATTTACTTCTTGGTAAATATTTATTTTATTTATTTTATTATTTATTTATTTTATTATTTTTTATTATTTATTTTATTTATTTTATTTTTTAATTTATTTTATTTTATTTTTATTATTCTATTTATACATTCTTTTTTATTTTATTCTATTTATATATTCTATTTTTTATATATTTTTTATTCTATTTATTTTATTTTAGTTATTTATTTTATTTGTTATTTATTTATTTATTTATTTATTATTCTATTTATATATTCATGAAATACTAGTATAGAGCTCTAGCAAAAGCAGCTTCAGCCTATTTATTGATTTACCTGGAAGTCAACATCCAGGAGCTAATTGGTCATAAATAAAGGCTGGCTACTTTGACAAAGTGATATTTTATAATGAGGCTTCTCATCAGTCACTCAAGCAGCAAAATGTGGATTAACTACAAATAGTGCCAGTGATCCACATAAAAAAATTATTCTTTTAGCAACATGAATTAAAATGAACAAAATAAACCCACGACCTGCCAATTTTTGCTAAGTCTTGATTTCAAAGAAATAAGAATTCTTAATTCTTTACTGGACAGTAGAAGGGTTTTTAAAATTCTGACTAAATCTAGAAGATAATTGTTTTTTATTTCTCCTTGGGATTGCATAAAATAGTATTTTAAAATATTTCTAAAGACATTTTAAGGAATTCAGGAGCTGAACATATACTAAAGCTTTACTTTCCTTATCATCTTAATTGAAAGTTGCCTATATTCTTTATGGAATGAGGTAGATTATTTTTGCATATGTTTTAATTTTTAAAAAGTGTGTCTTAACATTCATTTGAATAGGCCATTTAACATAATTAAATGGTATTACCAAGTTGTTTCTAGAAAATTTAGTAAGTTTTGAGGATCACTGTGTGGAAGTTCACCACATTACCGCAACATATATACACAAGATAAAGTAAGAATAAAACTGTGCTCAGGGATGACATGTGTCTCATTAATCCATAAAAATATTTCCCTGTACATAGCTTAACTCAATTCTCCAAAATAATTATCTTAAAAGGCATACAAAAACAAGTTAGCCTGATTTTCAAAATGAAAAAGTAATACTCAGAAATGGTACATGACTCACCCAAAAATAAATTTTGGCAAGTGGTGGATCCTGAAGAAAATTCAACCCATATGTGAACACTTTTTCCAAAAATGTTCTCTTTCAAAATTTACTGTCAGAGGTCAGCAGAACTGTACAGGCTATCACTTAACACCTGAAAGTTAAGCTGGCTCTAAGATGAATTATGAATCAATTTTGTGGCACATCCAGGGTCTGTGGGTCTGAAATCAATACAATTTGAGGGTTCTCTTTAAGAAAAAGAATGCAAATTTTCAATTCAAAATTAAAGACGGAACAAGTATTACTTAGAATGAGAAAATAAGTTATGAATTATAAATAGCTATTAAAATTTACAGAACAGAGTTTTTAAAATAATGTATTTTCATTAACTGCCTGATCTACTTTTAAAATCTTCCTTTTATTTTCTGGATACATATTCTTTGATCTCCTCTCCATAGACTATTTTTTTTTAAGATTTTGTTTATTTGAGAGAGCGAGCTCAAGTAAGTGAGAGGGAGAAGCAGGCTGAGCAGGGAGCTCAACATAGGACTTGATCCCAGGACCCTTGATCCCAGGACCCTGGGATCAAGACCTAAGCTGAAGGCAGACACTAAACCAACTGAGCCACCCAGGTACCCCAGTTGACTATTATTTTTAATATTTTTATGAACAATAGAATCTCAAGTCCATTTTTCCTCCAGTAAGATTGTCGAAATTTATAGTACTAACATACAGAGTTTCTCTCAGTCTCACAATTGAATATTATTAACGCCATGTACATCTTTAGGATTGTTATCAACTTGAGAAAACCCTTATCTCTTTCCATATATGAACTATAATATTTCAAGGAATTTCAGCTTTTTCTGGGCAATGACTACTCTCAAATTAACAAACAACACTTGAGAACCAGATTACAGTGATACCATTCATGTCATAGAGTGATGAGAAAGCTGGAAACCACTCATCTAAGTTGTACTCATAAAGCTGATTGTGTGCGTCTCTGCCCAACTTTGAGTTAAGTGACATGATATTGGTAAATTAAAGTGGCCATGGTGACAGTATTTATACCCTTGGCAAAACTGGAAGTTGGGGCTTTTGTATACTTTTTCTTTTTTCTGAAGAACCAGTTAGTAAACATGCATTAACACACCACTGTTAATACCTTCTCCAAAATTTTATTTTTACTTCACTGGTTTAGCGCTTCGTGTCAAGTCAGCCTGAAATTTAAATCTTTTCTGATGGGCTCAAATAATTAATCATTCTCCTTTAATTGCATTGTAAAACAATCCAAAGGGCTATTTATAACTTCAATTAAAATTTTTGCTTAATTACATCTATTGATGTGATCTGAAATTTGTTTGGCACTAATTTGGTTCTTGATTACAGAGTATTTTTATTGATATTATTTATCTTCATTGCATGTGTTTTGTAATCCATCCATCAGTTTTTACTCATTTTTCTTAGTTATTTCATAAATAAATTTGAGAATATTGCCAAGAAGGAAGTATATGTTTTTCACTTGTTCTAAGTGAAATGCCCAAAGTATCTTTCCAAATTACAGTAAAAATGGTATTTTTCAGCTTTCTCAGTTATTTAAATAAGCACTTACCTCTTTGACCATATATCTTTGGATCACAGTGCTGGATGAGTAGTCGCAGTGAGTAAAGTATACTCTTGGAAGCAATTTCCACACCAGAACAACTAGCAATAAATTATCCTTATATCATGTAACCACAAACCATATAAATACACCCTACCAAGCCCATATTAAATGCCTTCTCTAATAACTTTCTTTTAGTCAGATCCCCATATTGCCAAGGCCACTCCAGTGCTGTCTGACCTCAGGGAAAGTGTGAAAGACCAGAAGTAGAAATGCAAAAGAGACTGCAAATTGTATAAAAACAATGTCTGACCTCATAGCTGGGGCCCATCCTAGGGTCTTGGAAAGGCCCGTGTCAGTGAATGTCTATGAATCTGAAGCTGCATTAATTTTACTAGAAGTCTTTCCAATTCTGAGCAGGTAATACTACTTTCTGTTTCTTAATACCTGTTTTCACTTTTACTCCTTAATTGATTTACTTTGTATAGTCCCAAGGCTTCAGAATTTTCCAATAATATTTATGCCATAACTATGCTCAGATCCTTTATTAACACTAAAATGTCTCAAACTCAACACACACAAAACAAATAATCATATCAAAAAGTGGGCAGAAGATATGAACAGGCACTTCTCCAATGAAGACATACAAATGGCTATCAGACACATGAAAAAATGTTCATCATCACTAGCCATCAGGGAGATTCAAATTAAAACCACATTGAGATACCACCTCACACCAGTTAGAATGGCCAAAATTTGCAAGACAGGAAACTACGTGTGTTGGAGAGGATGTGGAGAAAGGGGAAACCTCTTACACTGTTGGTGGGAATGCAAGTTGGTGCAGCCACTCTGCAGAACAGTGTGGAGGTTCCTCAAGAAGTTAAAAATAGAGCTTCCCTATGACCCTGCAATTGCACTACTGGGTATTTACCCCAAAGATACAGATGTGGTGAAAAGAAGGGCCATCTGCACCCCAATGCTAATAGCAGCAATGGCCACAGTCGCCAAACTGTGGAAAGAACCAAGATGCCCTTCCACGGACGAATGGATAAGGAAGATGTGGTCCATATACACTAAGGAGTATTATGCCTCCATCAGAAAGGATGAATACTCAACTTTTGTAGCAACATGGATGGGACTGGAAGAGATTATGCTGAGTGAAATAAGTCAAGCAGAGAGAGGCAATTATCATATGGTTTCACTTATTTGCGGAGCATAACAACATGGAGGACATGGGGAGATGGAGAGGAGAAGGGAGTTGAGGGAAATTGGGGGGGAGATGAACCATGAGAGACTATGGACTCTGAAAAACAACCTGAGGGTTTTGAAGGGGTGGGGGGTGGGAGGTTGGGGGAGCCAGGTGGTGGGTATTAGGGAGGGCACGCATTGCATGGAGCACTGGGTGTGGTGTAAAACTATGAATTCTGTTACGCTGAAAAGAAATTAATAAAAATAACATAAAATAAACCCCCCCAAAAAAATTAAAAAAATACAGAATCAAAAATAAAATAAAATAAAATGTAGATAATAGCTTCCAATTTAAATTTTTTATCTCACAGCTTTCTAAGAGCAAAGCCTTACAAGAAAAGAATTAAGTAATAATAATACAATTTGAAGCAACAAAGAATTAGGAAGACTTTAGCACATGGTACTCTTACAGTTGCCTCTAAATTCATGGTTTACATTCTAATTACTTGAAGGAATAAAACTATTCAGTAGATGTTGGCTTACTGTGTTAAAAAATATGGACCCTTACCAAATGTCTTTTTTTTTTTTTTAAGATTATTTATTTATTTATTTGTCAGAGAGAGAGAGGGAGAGAGAGTGAGCACAGGCAGACAGAGTGGCAGGCAGAGGCAGAGGGAGAAGCAGGCTCCCCGCCAAGCAAGGAGCCCGATGTGGGACTCGATCCCAGGATGCTGGGATCATGACCTGAGCTGAAGGCAGCCGCTTAACCAACTGAGCCACCCAGGTGTCCCCCAAATGTCTTATAACAAAAAAGATTCCAGATGGATCAGTGATTTAGACATTAGGATAAAAAAAAATACTAGAAGAAAAGACACATGACTTTATTTACAGTCTTGAAGTGATAAAGTCTTATTTAAGCAGAACACAAAGAGCAGAAACTGTGAAGGAAATCTGTGGCTTCAAGAAATTTAAACTTTTGTAAGATTAAAATAATTAAGTCAGTAAGTGTATGTGTGTGGGTCTTTATAGAGACACACACATGCAACCACATGCACACACACACATTATATATATGTATAGAGAGAGGGAGGGAGGATATGTGTTATGCGAAGATTCCATACAAAAAATAATATTAAAGGAGTCCTGGTTATCCATTAATATATCCAAAACCACCCCAAATTTAATGATGTTAAATTTAAAAATTCATTTATTGTATCTGTCATGGTTCTGAGTATTGACTGCTTTCATCAAGTTAGTTCTTTCCTGAGGTCTGTTCATGACATTGCAGTCAGATGGTTGCTGTGACCGAATCATCTTGAAGGCTGCATCACTTCCATGTTTGGTGATCCATGCTTTGGCAGGGTTTCACTGGTGTACCAGCCAGAAAATGACATGTGCCTGTCCATGTGTCCTGGAATTCATCACTGCATGGTAACTGGGTTCCTAGAGCACACATCCTAAGAGAGAAATCCGAGTAGAAAAATCTATCACCAAATCTCAGAAATTAGATAATACCAATTCTATTGCATGCTTTTTATCAGAAATAAGTTACCAATACCAGCTCATATTCAAGGAAAGAAGAATTAGACTCCTTTTCATGATAAAGAATTGGTAGACATACTTTAAATCCACCATAATCTTCCTTCTGGCCACAAATAATTTACATTTTCTTGTAAGCAAAGCATAGCACCACTGTAGCCTCCTAAATTTGCATATGTGGTGCCATTAAATTCAGATTTGAGGTCCAGATTTTTGTAATCTAAATCAGGTCCAAGCATAGATGAATTTCTTTCTCTCCATCTGAAGATTCATGAACTAAGAAGTAATCTGTCCCCCAAATATCCAAAATACAATGGCGGGGCAGGCATAACACAACTACTAAAGACACTGGCATTCATTAAGCAGTGGTCCATAGAAAGTCTGAAAAGCATTCAAGCACATGTTGCCAGTTCTTTGATTATGGCTAAGCCCTACTTTTGATAATAATTTTGTACAAGTCTTGGCTGCACCCTCTGAGATCTTAATAATCAACCTTCAGAATATTGTTTCATTTCCCACCAAAAAAGTCTTGTGCTTGTAGCTGAGTATTATTCTAAATATGCTTCATGTCCATTGAAGTTCATGTATCTAAAGACCTATTTTCTTTTGGTTCCATGCCTGTCTTCTTTAGTCTAATGTGACAGTGTTTCCACTGATACAATTTTCTTAACTACTTTGTAGGGTTCTGTGAATTGTATTAGTGGTTATGTCATTGGTGAAAACCCCATTCACAAATCTCTTTGAGATAAATCCTGATCTACCTTGGACTCCCTGAAAGGCTGTGTAGGGCAATGTCTTAAGATGCTTAGAACCTGGTGTTCAAGAGGACCTGCAAGGAACACCCTTAAAATCCTTAGAGGGAATTTTGTCTATTAGAAAATCTGAGGCATCAATTTAAGTCTTTCTCAGGTCTTAACAAAGAGCTTAACAGTCAGACTCTCTTGGCTTTGTCTATAGAATATGTTTTCCTGACAGTGTCCTGGATTTGATCTTTGTCAGGAAGCTAGTTTTTTGTTTGTTTGTTGGTTGGTTGACTCTTTTTTTGTTTGTTTATTTATTTATTTATTTATTTTTCAATGCAGAGCCTAAACTCAGGACGCTGAGACCAAGATCTAAGCTGAGACCAAGAGTCCAATGTTTAAGTGACTAAGCCACTAGGTCCCCTGCCAGAAAGCTATTTCTGAATTTGAAAAGTGTTTGCCATCTGGAGATTCTGGAAATGAGAAACAGTTTTATTTCAAAACCAGCAAATTTCAGCTCCTTTATATGTAACCATTTGTTCACCAAACAATCCCTTTCCTTCTTAATTTATTTATTATTGTCAAATAGAAGGAGCCAAGTGGCACTTTCAACACTGCCTGGTAATTCCTTTTAGCTAGATCTCTAGTTCATTAAGTACATATTCCATATTACACAGGCAACAATGTTGCTAAACTTTCTTCTAGGTCAAAACAATGGCCTTTAACTCCCATTAGTACTTTTTCTCACTTTTTGTTAGGTACCCACCAAAAGCCTGCCAAGACCTTTTAGGATTATTATATCAACAGTCTCAAGCTCTACCTACCAGCATTTTCAACCAAAATAAGCTTGTATTTATGAATTTTGTGTTTATGTTTATATTTATGAATTTGTATTATGAATTTTGTATTTATGAATTTTGTAAGCTTGTATTATGAATTTATGAGTGACTGGTTGTTGATAAAAGTGTCAAGCAAATTCAATGGGAGGAAAGAATAAACTTTTCAGCAAATGGTTCTGGGACAATAGCTATATGTATGCAAAAGAATAACATTGGAGCCCTACCTCAAACCACATAAAAAAAAATAACTCAAAATAGATTGTGGTGGACCTAAACCTATGAACTGAAAATCCAAGACTCTTAGAAGCAAACATAGGACTAAAACTAAATGGTTTCTTTTAATAATACCAAAAGCACTAAATGGTTTCTTTTAATAATACCAAAAGCACAAGCAACAAAGGGGAAAACTAAATAAAATAGGCTCCATCAATTAAAAAAAATGTGTTTCAAAGGACATCTTCATGAAAGTGAAAATATATAGAATAGGTGACAATATGTCATATCTATCTATCTATCTATCTATCCACACTGATAAGCATATTGGGTTTAGTTTTATACATAGATTTAACTATTATAGTGTGCCCTGAAAAAATCTTTAAATGACCTAAACCAAACGTTGGCATATATTGGAAATGTGTCTAAATGTACATTGGAATAATTCTAATAATTGCTTTTATGCAGGTTTTAAAGCAATTTAAAGATGTACAGAGAATCTTCATGAATAGCACACCACAATAGGAACTGGCCTGGATACTTTGCCTCTCCTTTATGCTTTGACATATTTAATAAAATAAAATACATATATTTAACAAAAAATTAGTATTTTGAAGAACTCTGCATGATGCATATTTTGTTCAGGATTAATTTTTTTTCCTAGGAATAAATGGTAGTGTGTCTGTTTTCTCTGAGTACTTTTAAAATAATAAAATGTGGATAGAATTAAATCTAAGAATAATTTTCTAAAGAAATATGAAATATTAAGGAAATAAATTGTTAATGACCAATTAAGGTTAGTGTACAATAATACTCGTAACAACTTTTACTAATTTGCTAGTGCAGCTCTTACTAATTTTGAAAAAAAAAATCTAACCAAGCATTTCAGGACATGTTGTTTTCACAAAATATCATTATTAAAAGATATAATTCTTAATGTTCTAGATGTTGCAGCATTTAGATGTTGTAAAAATTATTTTATCACTCATATAATCAAGTGACATAATTAAATTATTTTAAAACAGTTAATTGGCTCATTCAGATGAATAATATAAATATTTAGACTTACATCTGTAAGAACATAAATACTAAAGCATATTAATATTTAATTCTCATCAGTCCAATGTTGCAGATCCAACTCATCTTTATTGTGTGACAGATAGTTTCATCCTTCTGGAAAATGGCTTATGGAAAGGATTTCACTGTCTCGTACATCAAGAATCACACATTCTTTCCTAATCATAACAGTGGCAGTTCTTCATCCAATCAGTGGCACAGTAAATCAGACACTGTCTCCTGAGTACAGCTGCATGGATCTGTCAGCTCCAAACTTGTTAAATCTCAGTGTTCTGAGTGGTATTTCTTTCTCCATATCTTAAGCACAGACTCCAGTTTTAATTTAGATTTAAAATAAGGTAAAACCTAGGTTATGACTTGCATGTTTTTCACCTTATTTAGTTAGCCAACAAGCAACAGGAAAATAATTTTGAAATTTTTTGGAAGATCAGAGGACCAATGTTACTAAATTAATACTGTAGATATGTCCTC
Organism: Mellivora capensis; assembly: GCA_004024625.1. Taxonomy (NCBI): domain Eukaryota; kingdom Metazoa; phylum Chordata; class Mammalia; order Carnivora; family Mustelidae; genus Mellivora; species Mellivora capensis. The sequence continues at coordinate 7,588 of PISX010022273.1, read as the reverse complement.
ACACTGAAGTGTTTTCATAACATTCTGTCTGTAAATACATTATATTTCAGCTGACTCTACCTGGATCAAATTTAAATCAGTAAAAATTTTTCTATGGAATTAAAGTGATCCAGTCAATTCATCAACAACAATCTATTGAGTGTCAAATACTCAATCCTACCCTACTTTGTGCCAGATGTATGAGACAATATAATTAAAATAGACATGGGGAAATCTAATTTGAGAGATGGGATGTGTGCACATGGATAGTTGGTATGCACCAATTAAAGCTATAAAAATTGTGAAAGTAACAGTTCCTTAAATTTAGGTGGTGAAAATTATCTTAATGAAAAGTTTCTTATCATCCCATCATGAATCCAACCACAGTTGTCTTTTGCTTCCTCAAAGATACCACGTCTGAGTGTTATCTGATGGAAAACTTGTTTTTTTAAATGTCTGTATTTCTAGTCATTCTTTCTGTTTTCTTCCCTGCCCTTCCCAGTTCCCTACTATCTGCTGAAATGGTTGAGAACCTCCTTTATGACAGAAGTACCTAGACATGTCTAGCTATTAATCACCAAAGAGGGGCAAAAATTAGATTTTCAACATATTTAATGATAAACAGTTGTTTGGGCACACACATATACTCACTTTTATCCACTTATTTCTGGAAGCCCAGATTGGAGACTATTTAAAAAGGCCTACCTCTAATAGGAAGAGAAGTTAGAGCCAGCTTTTCTTACAAAAGACATATATTTGCTCTCTGGGAACAAACATGAGTCTTTTCTATCATTTCTGGAACTACCTTAGCTAGATAAATATTACTTTATTTGTTTGACAGGCATGAAGTTCTGTAGCTCATGGTAATATTTTTTCATCTCAGCACATCACCTCTTGATGGAGGATTGCAGACTATTTCTACTTTTTGCCTTTGGTCTTGCCTGACATACCTTAACACTTTCAAGAACTTTGGCATTATGCTCAAGTCTTTCTGAGGAGAATGGATTGGATAAATATCACACCTATTATTTGTTCTTTTTTCACTTTAATGTGTTATTAACAACTCATGGTGATTTTTTTTCTTGGTGATTTTAATTATCATTACTAATAATTACTAAATATATCCCATATACCCTAAGCAGGTGTGGAAGGAGTGATTCATGAACAAGATTCTCTACATTTCATTCAGGCTCATGTCACCTACATGCAAAGGGTGAGGGGAGAAGGTTGCCTGGACTTAGCACTGAGCAACTGAGAAATACATCAGTAGACTTAAAGTCAAATCAGGACAAAGATCATTTTCAACCTTGTTGGTGAGATAAGTTTCACTGACTGGGGAGATTCAGTCAGCCATTTGGGAAAGAGGAAGAACACAGGGCCTGCAATAGGCAAGTGACAAGGGAAAGGGACTTCAGAGTTAGGATGCTGGATCCAATCTGCAGGCAAGTTCTAAGGTAAATGATAAGGAAGGGGCCAAATAAGACAGTACAGAGTAAAAGAGACCATATCTAGAAAAATGAGAATCCTATGTAAGAGCAAGAAAAAGTAATCTGGGCTGAGGAACTTATTTAAGAACTGTGACAGGGTGCAGAGTCGAAGTATGGTACTATTAAAAACATTTTTAATTAGCATATTTTCCATTTAAATTAATAAGTACAAAAATAGGCAAAACTAACCTATCTGTCTAGATGTTAGAATAATGGTTACCCTTTCCCTGGGGCAGTTAGTGACTGGGAGGCATATGGGGTACTTCTGCAGGGTGGTAATGTTCTATTTCTTATTCTGAATGCACTTGCAGGGGTGTGCTCCTAGGTGTGCACTTTTTAACATGAATATTATAATTCAATAAAAATTTTTCTAAAAGTAAGAAACTGGGTAGGTTTAAAAGGAAACTCACCTCAGCAGTGCATCTACTTTAAGTGAGTGGCTTTGTAAGTAGCTCTCAAGCCCTGCTAGATGAGCCAATGCAGCAAAACAGCTTCTACACCAGCTGACTAGCTTACAGGGATCCTAAGTTCTCCCCAGCCCATCTCCACACTTCCTACTGTGTTAGCCATGTCAGCATTCTTGGCACCTAATTAAACACTAATGTGAAAAAAGCTTCATGATCGTGTGTTGGGGCTTGGGTGTATAAATTAACTACAATGATGACACTGACGCTTCTTCACTCATGTTGCCCAACTAGAATATCTTTAAATAATGGGTCATCCTTCTCAAAGTAGGTCCGCCTAGTACTCTATATTTGAAATCTCAGATGGATCAGAAAGTGACTATATTTTTTATTGTTTTGTACTTGTTGTTTTTACTCATGGACACCCTGAGAGGTTAAGGTTAAGGTGGGTCTAAGCAGCTACATTCTGTAACCAGGATGTGAGTTTTGTTTGTGCTCTTCCTGTGTTCGCCCACCCACTCCCTCACCTCCACTCTGACTTACCTATGGACCTTTCCCCATTCATCTTCATTCTGTCCCAACCCTCTTCCATCCTTGCCAACCTCCACAGAGTAAGACTTTAAAGTTTTGGTAAAATAGAATTGTGCCTTTTAAAAATAATTATAAGCATAATATGAAGCCATTGCAGATATCTGGCAGGGGCTATAAAGATAAAAATTAGTATGTGACCAGTATGCGAGTTAATATAAGGGCAGGAGTTGGAATGGGAGAGAAAAAAAAGATCTGTCATTTTGTGACTGACTGCCATGAGTTAAGCATAATGCACAGACATGCAAGAATTCAAAGTTGAGTGGTTCACAAACATGGAGTTATGAGGAATGCCAAAAGGAGACGAACATCACCACACAACTTTGTATCAAGTGTCCACCTCACTGTCATTCTGCCTCTAACAAAGCAGTAGTAAAAAATAATCACTTTCTGGGATGCCTGAGTGGCTCGGTTGGTTGAGCACCTGACTATTGGTTTTGGCTCAGGTCATGATTTCAGGGTCATGATCCCAGGGTCTAAGATTAATCCCCACATCAGGTTCCATGCTCAGCAGAGAGTCTACTTGAGATTCTCTCCCTCTGCCCCTTCCCCCATTCATGCACTTTCTCTCTCTCAAATAAACAAATAAATCTTTAAAAAAAATAATCATTTTCTTACATTTGCTATGTACCAGAGCATGTAGCTAGCTATTTTATCTTTTTTATCTCTAATCTTTACAATAGCCTTAAATGCTAGATATATTATCTCTGATTTACAGAGAAAGTTGTTGAAGCTACTAGAGGTTAAGTTATTTGCTGAAGATCCCACAACTAGCAGATGGCAAGGTTGGTTTAAAATCTAGTTTACACCCAAAGCCCTTCCATTGTGCTATATTTCCTTCCCATTACTTAACCCAAAGGCTTAGAGGTATTGATCTCCTGACTTCCTTTGATAATCTGCCTTCCATGAATTAAGATAACAAATCTTGAATGTTTTTTTAATTTTATATTTTCATTAATGTATTAATGTTGAAAAAATACTAGAGCATATACAATGTCCATGTTTCTCAGGGTACTCAAATTCACCTTCTACTGATAAAAATTCCCCCAGGGTCTAGCTATTTCTGTATACATAGAAAGAATGAAATGATACATGTCAGTTAGGCGAGTAGCACCTCCTTGTACTTGCCTTAAAATTACCTCTTCAGGATTCAAACCAAATCCTAGTTTTACCTTTTCTTCCTATCCATTCCTTCTAGTTTATAGTTGACATAAATTCTATTTACCCTTCCCAAAATGAGGAGTCCTAGATTTTCAACACAGCCTTATCAAAAGCTGCTCTGTTACCTTGATTCTTTTTGGTGTATTTTCCTTCATAAGCTTTGCTTGCCTTTTATAATATATTAGGACCAGAACTTCATACAGTCTGTCACATTTTATATAAGAGCAAACATAAAAAAGTCAGGTATAAGAAAATTCCTAAAGTATCCAAAATCTATAAAGAACTTATCAAACTCAACATCTAAAAAACAAATAATCCATTTAAGAAACGGGCAGAAGACATGAATTTTTCCAAAGAAGACATCCATGGCTAATAGACATGTGAAAAGATGCTCAACGTCGCTCATCATCAGGGAAAAACAAATCAAAACTACAGTGAGATACTACTTCACATGTGTCAGAATGGCTAAAATTAACAGAAGAAACAACAAATGTTGGTGAGGATGCAGAGAAAGAGGAACCCTCTTACACTCTTGGTGGGAATGCAAACTGGGGCAGCCACTCTGGAAAACAGTATGGAAGTTTCTCAAAAGGTTAAAAATAGAGTTATCCTATAACCCAGCAATTGCACTACTAGGTATTTACCCAAATGATACACAAATACTGATTCAAAGGGATACATGCAGCCCAATATTTATAGCAGCATTATCAACAATAGCTAAATTACAGAAAGGCCCCAAATGTCCATCAACTGATCAATGAATAAAGAAGAGGTGATGGTGTGAGTATCACACATACACATACATACATACATACATACATACATAATGGTATATTACTCAGCCACCAAAAAGAATGAAATCTTGCCATTTGCCATTTGTGGCAAATGCCATTTGCGGATAGAGCTATAATGTATTATGCTACTCGAAATAAATCACTCAAAGAAAGAGATATACCATATGATTTCACTCATATGTGGAATTCAAGAAACAAAACAGATGAACATAGGGAAAAACCAAGAGAGGCAACCATAAGAAACTCTTAACTATAGAGAACAAACTGAAGGTTGCTGGAAGGAGGTTGGGAGGATAGGTTAAATGGGTAATGCGTATTAGGGAGGACACTTGCTATGATGAGCTCTGGGTGTTGTATATGTAAGTGATGAATCACTAAATCTACTCCTGATATTAATATTACACTGTTTGTTAATATGTTAGCTGGAATTAAAATAAAAACTTGAAACTACAAAAACAACAACAACAAAAACAAATAAAACTTTCTTCACATCAGGGGTAAAAAAAAGTGATGTCCTTATTTCCTGTTAGATTATTCATTTAGGCCAGATGAGATATGGTACAATGATTCGTTCTATGTGTCAACTTAACTGGGGCACAAGGTGCCAAGATATTTGTGAATCATTGTTCTGGGTGTGTCTTTGAGGGTGTTTCTGTCTGAGATTAACATTTGAATTGGTAGACTGAGCAAAGCAGATTGCTCTCCCTAATGTGGATGACATTCACCCAATTAGCTGATGGCCCAAACAGGGGGAAAAAAAAAAGGCTAACCAACCCAGAGTAGAAGAAAGAGGAACTTGTCCTCTGACTGCTGAGCTGGAACATCAGTTTTTTTCCTGCCTTCAGACTATACTTGAAACGCTGGCTCTTCTGGTATCTCAAGCCTGCCAGTTGTCAGACTGGAATATACATCATCAGTTCTCCTGGTTCTCAGGTCTTTGGACTCTGACTGGAACTACACCATTAGCTGTTCTGGGTCTCCATCTTGCCACCTACAGGCTTTAGTGCTTCTCAGCCTATGAAATCCCATGAACCAGTACCTCATAGCATGTTGTGGGTGGGAGGGGAGGCAATGTAGAGCAACACATTTGTAGTAGCTAAAACAGAACAAAATCAAAATATTATTCCGGCTGGATTGTATTAATAAATACTGATAATTTTTATCCATGATATCTTTCTACTTAAAAACAATTATCTGAGCTGTTTGACAAAAGGACTAAAATAAGAATATATTTGATAGAGGAAAAATCTTCCACACAGATTGACACTTCTGTCAAATTTATGTCTTTTATTTCAACTGAGCTTAGATAATCACAAACAGAATTTTAAGAAAAAAAAAATTTTTTCTCCAATGTAGATGCTGGAGAGGGAGTAATAACATGGTATTTCTGGCATACTGTAGATGGGTGTTAGGTCATCCCTGTTAAAGGAAGGTAGAGTGACAGGTGGCAGAGTGACATATTTGAGAAAGTTTCCTTTTTAGTTAGAACTAAGAGCAGGGTCAGGAAAGGACTCTGCAGGTTATTCAGACCTGACTACCAGGGAGAGTGAGACTTTTTCTTAGTGGTGATAGTTATCTATTTCTGATAAAGTCAAGTACTTCCACTTGGGAGCAGACAGTATTTATTCTGTCATTTAGCTGTTTTAGAGTGAATGGCTTCAAAGAGTTCTTATTCAGGAAAAAGAGAAGTCAATTTAAAATTTTAACTTATACTGGAAAGGCTTCAGATACTGAACCTAAAGAACTAAAAAGAAAAAAAAAATGAAGAGATGGGACTTACACCTATTTGAGATAAGTTATATAATGGGAGTTTTGAATTTTGACTTTGGAATTTAGAGCTTATTTTGTAGAGAGAATGTGTTAGCCAACTGAAATGGAGATATATATTTATAAGAAGTGGTACATTATCTTGTTGGATTGTAAATGTTTTGAGCTATGTATTAATTAATTAACTCAGATTAATACTTTATGCTAATTGCCTTGCTCTGATACTTAACCCAGTTACAAAAGGCAGAGAAGATCCACAAATAGAACCTAATCTGTCTCCAAGTGCATCTAACCAAGACCACTTAATTTTAATGATATCAAATGTCACACCAGTTTAATAGGATTTATTCCTTCTTGAATGAATAGTAATCATACATTTTGATAGAAACTTCCTCATTGTCACAGGATATTTTGGATAGTACAACTCAATTTAACAATTTAACAAATTAACAAATTAACAAAATAGTTCCTAGGATGCCCAACTTTTAAAATATATCCCCAACTAAACATAGTGTAACAATATTTCTTGTTAATACAGAAGATTTCTACCCACAAATGGTAAGAAAGCAGATTTTCTTTCTGAATGTTCTAGGTGCCTGGGTACCTCAGTTGGCTGAGTGTTGGAGTCTTGATTTTGGCTCAGGTCGTAGTCTCAGAATCATGGGATAAAGCCCAGCATAGAGCTCCACACAGTTTCATCTACACAGTCAACTTCAGCAACACAGGAAAGTATAGACAACTGGTATTAAAAGTGTCAAAGGCACTTTTGGGTTCAGCAAGAGACCAACTGGCAAGATCAGTCACTAATGTTTGCCTTGGGAAAGTCTAGCTAGATAAAGTGTGGCAGCACCCTTTCAAATTATAGATAAAGATACTGAATTCAGAACTATGGCATTAAGTTCTTCAGATTTTATAGGATGTCATCAATGAAGGCACAAGAGTTTCTTCAGGGCTTGTACAGAAGAGAAACCTAACATCCTGAAAGATAACTTGGTAACAGAATAAATGAGCAATTGGCCTTTCATTGTATGATTAGGTACAGATATTTTTTTTAATTTTTATTTTTTTATAAACAATTTTTTATCCCCAGGGGTACATGTCTGTGAATCGCCAGGTTTACACACTTCACAGCACTAACCATAGCACATACCCTCCCCAATGTCCATTACCCCACCCACCTTTCCCGACCCCCTCCCCCCTGCAACCCTGAGTTTGTTTTGTGAGATTAAGAGTCACTTATGGTTTGTCTCCCTCTCAATCCCATCTTGTTTCTTTTCTTCTTTTTCTGCCCCCCTAGTCCCCCATGTTGCATCTCCACTTCCTCATATCAGGGATATCATATGATAGTTGTCTTTCTCTGATTGACTTATTTCACTAAGCATGATACCCTCTAGTTCCATCCACGTCG
>PISX010022272.1:0-32033 GCA_004024625.1 Mellivora capensis | reverse complement strand
ATAAGTGACTCTTAATCTCACAAAACAAACTGAGGGTTGCTGGGGGGAGGGGGTCGGGAAAGGTGGGTGGGGTAATGGACATTGGGGAGGGTATGTGCTATGGTTAGTGCTGTGAAGTGTGTAAACCTGGCGATTCACAGACATGTACCCCTGGGGATAAAAATTTGTTTATAAAAAATAAAAATTAAAAAAAAAGAATGTTGTTGTGGACAATATTTTCAAGTAATCAGTGAGACCAGTATCACAAAATAGGATTTCATAGCAAAGTCAATGAGCCCCTTAACAATAGTAATTTTACGGAGGGTAGCAAGCAAAGATATGTGGAGGAGAGATTAGAGAAAAGGAATGTGTAATATTATTTACATATGTATATATATTGAAGCTAAAATGAAGAATTAGTAAAATGGAAAGAAATGGAAAACTAAAAAAATAGTTGGTTTACTCCTAAAACTATGAACTTTGATACCCTACATTAATGGAATGAAGGATAAAAATCATGATTATCTCATGATTATCTAGAGGTAGAAAAAGAATTTGACAAAATTCAACAAATAAAATTCTCAACAAATTAGGTGTAGGTATAATGTACTGTGACATAATTGAGACTATGTATAACAAACTCAGAAGTAACATCATATTCAATGGTAAAAAGCTGAAGGTTTTTCTTCTAAGATCAGAAATAATACAAGATGCTCACTCTAGCCATTTCTAGTCAACAGAGTACTGGTAATCCTAACCAGAGCAATTAGGAAAGAAAAGGAAAGAAAAGGCATCCAAATCAAAAAGGAAGAAATAAAATTGTCTTTGTTTTCAGATGACATGTTTATAGAAAACCCTAAGATTCCTCAAAAAAACTGAACTAATTAATGAATTAATAAAGATGCAAAACATGAAGTCAACATACAAAGTCAATTGTCTTTCTATGTTCTAACAACAAATTATTGGAAAGAGAGAATAAGAAAACAATCCCATCTACAATAAGGTCAAAAAGAATAAAAAATTTAAGAATAAATTTAACCAAGAAGGTGAAAAATCTGCACATTAGAAAGTATAATACACTGATGAAAGAAATTAAAGAAGATACAATAACTGGAAATATGTATCATGTTTGTGGGTTGGAAGAATTAATATTGCTCAAATGTCCATATTATCCAAGTGATTTATAGATTCAATGCAACCCCTACCAAAGTTCCAATAACATTTTTTACAAAAATAGAAGAAACAACTAAAATTGTACAGAATCACAAAAGATCCCAAATAACCAAAGCAATCTTGATAAAGAAGAAAGCTGACAACATCACTTTCTGATTTAACCTATATTAAAAATTCATAGTCATCAAAAAAGTATGGTACTGGCATGAAAACAGAAACAGATCAATGGGTTAGAATTGAGAGTCCAGAAATAAATTCATGCATATACAGTCAACTAATTCTTGACAAGGGCACCAAAAACACATAATGAGGAAAGGATAGTCCCTTCAATAAGTGATGGCAAAACAGGATATCCATATACAAAAGAATGAAACTATACACCCTTATCTTACATCACTCACAAAAGTTACCAAGGACACATTCTTAGATAATGTCCACCTACAGGGGAAGAGAGAAAAAGGGGACCTAGCAGAGAAGAGTTTATAGATCAAGATAGAAACAACCAACATAACCCAAATTACAAAAGAAGAGCACAGGGAGGTATTTCTAGGAGGTGGAGTTAACAAACAATACCATGGAAGTTATTTAGGCTGTTCACAGGTATTTGGCTTTTCTCCCGGTCATATGGTAAGACTGCACTTCCTGCAAACCCCCCCACCCATCCCCACATAATTGTGCCCACAGAATGGCCAAGTGACTTACTTTGACCAATAAAGTGTGAATAAAATAACTTATGTCACTTCTAGGTGGAAGCTTTGAATTCCAGAGCATGCCACAGTCACTGACAGTATTCCAGAATGTTCTGCTCTTTTGGGTTCCAAGAATGTGAATAACACTGATCAGATCTTATAACTGACCTTCGCTGGACATGAAATATGACAATCATGACTTTGTTTGCTTTTAAGTTAATGATATTTTGTGTTGTTTGTTATGCAACATAAGCTAGCCTATCTTAACTAATAATAACTTAAAAAATGCAAGCAAGAGGTCAAGGAGGATGACAACTAAAATCTTTTTTAAAATTTAAAAAATTTAAAAGTCCTAGAATTTGAAATCAATCAATTTTAATGGCCTCTTATTACTTACCAAAATAAGAGCAAACATCCATATCAATATCACTTGATAGTTCCTACTTTTCTTTGGTATTTATATTCTTCATTGTGTTATTTTACTTTTTTAATGTCATCTAGGCCCAGATCAGGTTAAAAAATACCTTAAGTTATTGCTGAAATGTTTTATCTCTTTATATCCCTAACATATTATAGTTGCTGAAATTTATTGTGGCTGAAATGAAGTATGTGGAGACACAAAAAAGAACTTTTTCAATTTGTAACCTACCCTACAAATGGAATGGGATTACAAGAGCATGACTAGCTTAATGACAAATATGTCCAAATGGAGGTTTGATGACCTTTTATGAGGAGAAATACTACCATTTATTGAATGCCTAATATCTCCTGGATAATATATTGGATGCTTTGTGGATGCCACTTTATTGATGTGCACTGCAACTAACGAGTCAATCTAATTAATTCCACTGTTGTGAAAGGTACATAAATTGTCCAATATCTAGTAAGAGGATGAGCCTGGATTCAACTCCAGTATGGATAACACCAAAACATGGGTTCTCATTTCAGAGAGAGGAAGTTTGGGCTAAATGTCCATTTTAGTCATTAACATCAATATGACTGATGTTACTTCTTTGACCGCTTTCATGTTACTGTAGAAGACCATTCTTGTTTTTATGGTTGGACATCCTATATCACTTCTAGGATAAAACACCAAGACCTCAAATTTCCTACAAAAATAAGATTAATTCCGTGTCATTTGTATTTCTCAGCCCTTTCCTCAGGGGAAATTTTGTTTTTACAACTGTACAAGGTACAATAATAATTTTCTTTTATAACCTGAGTGGAAAAAAAGGTACTGGAAATTCTACTGCTCCCTGTGAATTTAAACGACTTGAAATTTCACCACCATTGTGTTTAGAATGATATTAACTACTTGCCTATAATAATGAAGGCACCGTTGAAATCATTTAAGTGATTGAATGAAGTTTTTGAGAGCAGAAGTCATTGTGAGACATATAATTTCCTTTTTCTCTCCTCTGGTGCATGGATTTCATTCCTTAAATAAATGGAGGGGAAAAAAAGTATAGTATCTTGAAATTTCCCATATGAATTCTAGGACTTTTGCAAAGATAAAGACATTTGCCTTGCAGCAATATTTTCTTTATAAAGCATCCTTCTTGTCATGTTATTTTTGTTGAAAAAGTATTTATTAGAAAGTCTTTAGTATAGAGCCTGAAAAAGAAACATGTTGGCGGATATTAAGGAGTTATAATAACCAAATAGAGAGTTAAATTCATTAACTTCTAAAAGTTCATGTGAATCATCACCACTTGGGCCTAATCCAGTGGTTCTCAAAGTGTGGTCCCTGCACTTGCAATACCAGGAACTGGGAATTTATTAGAAATGCAAGTTCTAGAGCCCCTAACCCAAACCTGCTGAAGCAAAATCTCTTGGGGATAAAGCCCAGCAATCTGCATTTTAACAAGCCCTCCAGCAGATGCTGATACAGTTAAGGTTTGAGGAACACAGCCTAATCCAAGGGAAATTACTTGGACAATGGTACATCTTATCCCCAATCTTCATCTTTAACAGAGATTCTGAATCTGGCTGAACATTGGAATAATCTGCCTGTCCTTCTTAAAAACCCTGATGGCCAGACTTACCCCAGACAAACTGAATCAGCATCTCTGAGGTAGATCTAATAACTGGCCGGACTTGAGAACTACCAACGCACAGCCACATAGTTTGCTCTGGGAAGAATTTTGAGTATACTGTCAGCAAATATGGATGAGAGTCCTGATCCAAACTTTTATTCATGATATAACTTAAGGCAAATCATAAAAACTGCACATTTTTCCATCACACAATTTTGCAATTGCCCAATGAGTTGAATTATGTGATAATAAATTGTAAATTCTAAAATCTTGCTATATGTAAATGGCCCAAGACAGACAGCAAGTGATCTTGGTTAGAACTAAAGAACATCCAGCCTCACTAGAGATGATGAAACAGAATCTGCACTTTCAAGAGATCTGTCATTCATACACACATTCATGTTTGAGAAGCACTGTTCTAAAGCACGAGGCCAAGATAAGTCATCTTTATAACACATAAAAGAGAAAATGCAATATTTTCCATCACTCAAGTTATGCTTATTTTTAAATGAGTATGGGGTGAAGGGGGAGAAATTTAGAATACGGATTTTAGCTTCACATTTTCACTGTGAGTTTCCTCTTTGAAACTCAAAATGAAAAGACCCTGAGTCTGTTTCTCCAGCAAACATATAATGAGGACAGGTCCCCTCAAGGCTTGCTGGGTTCCTAAGAATTTAAAAGCAACTCAAGTTTGAAGAACAGTTCTCTTCATGGTTAGTCCAAGGGCTGAAGAAGAGTTGAATAATACAAGGATGAAGTCATAAACAACCAGGAATAGCTAAAGTCTGCAGGAAAATACTTGTCAATAAATACACATACTGGTTAGTAGTAGTAGTAGTAGTAGTATGAATGGTCATAGACATCCAAGTTTAAGTCAAACATTATAGGTAAATGTCATTGGAATAACATACCAAAAAGAAAAAAAAAAGCAACCAGAAAACAGTGCCTCATAGGGATGGTTTATCATATGTGTCTGATTTCCTTCAGCAGGTACCCCTAGCTGCTTATGCCAGTGTAATTAAGGCACAAGACATGATTTTCCTTGTAATAAAGTTCCTGTATTCTTCTGCTCTTTGCAGAAAGTAATAAACTGTTAGGTGAACAGAAAGTCCAATAAATACTCCCATACACTTCAGCTCATCAGTTGTGTAAATTTTATCAACTTACCAGGATCGTGTTATTTGGATTTATTGTCTGTAAGGATAAAAAGCTGTAATAAAGGTGGATAAATGGATCCCATTGGCCCATAAATAACTGTTCAACCAAAAGAGCTGTGGCAGAGTAACTTTGTTTTCCACCATCTGGTGCATCAGAGAATGTTATCAAAGCAGCAGTAGGTGGTGGTGGGAAAACATCCGTTTCATTTCCATCCTTGAGAAAACAGTAGCATTTGGAAAACACATGCATCCTCTTTCCTGGGCCAACTACCTAAATACCATCCAATATAAAAGGATTTATTTTTTTAATATTTTTCTACTTTAGTTAGCTCCATCACGTTATAGGTAGGGATAGTGCTAGACTGATAAACCTGACATAAAAAAATGTCCTATTTTCCTGCATAGCAGAAAGAGCACCATCATGAATAATGCAGAACTCTGAAACTAGGGAAAACTGGTGGAAAGTTGTGGAATGAAATATGAAAAGGGGCCATCACATTCTCAGAGGATTGAGAGAGATCCTACCTCAAGACTTAAATCACATTAACCTCCCTATTAGTTAAAGTATCTTAAATGAAGTCCTAAAATTAATCCACTGATTGATCCATCCTTCTGTTTTTATAATCCACTTATTTCAAACATTTTAATTTAGCATTTCTAAGCCTCAGGCATTTTGAAATCTTGTTTATGATAATTCTTTTATTTATTTATTTTTTTTGCTGAATATAACAGACTCTGTTCTTCATAAGCATTGTTTCTTGTATTTTCATAGGTATAGATTCAGGTGTACAAAAAATTTGAAATTGAATTTTTTAACTAGTTCCACTGTATACACATTGATGCCCCATTCTAGTGAATGTAGAAAACGAAATCATTTTTAGGCAAAAGTCTGACTAGAGGATCAAATGGAGAAAAAAAATCATCCTGGTTCATATCTCAAATTAATACCTACCTCCCCACACACTTACATTTAGAAAATATCCACAAGCAATTCTTCCAAATATTTTCACATCTCCCTACCAAATGTTTATAGTTACCAGCAGCTTAATAGAGAGTACATTTAAGGAAAAATTAGTGAAAAGACAGAGGCTTTAGGATAAGATCTGATCTGGTGTTGACTATGTAATGTTGATTAAAACACTTAACTGTTTCAGTTTCCACATGTACAAAATATTTTTAGACTTCATGAAATACATGTTCCTTTAAATACCGTGATTATAGAATTTCTAAGTCACCTAAAAGTTGTTCTATGTGCTCATCAATTGACAGAATAAAAACAGATAATTAAAAGCCTTCTATGCGGCCACACAACTAACAACTTAACATTAACTGAGCATTTACCAAAAGTAAGGCACTGTTCTGAGCACTTTTGCTTTATAATAACAAAAACACTCTACATGTCAGGAAATCGAGTCTCAAAGAAGTTAACTAACTTGTCTATTGTCTTATAGATAATGAGAGGTGACTGACAAAATCCAAGCGTGACAGAATTACCTCGTATGGATATCAGAATAAAGGAGAGAGAATATTCTGAACACTCAAAGGAAGAGCAAGACTGAAATTTAGCTAATTATCCTCACAGGAAAATTACTCTTGCAGCGAAAGTAGTAGCTATTTGAAGAGTTGAGTCCCTAAAAAGAAACTGAATAATCTATACTAGAAAGACAAAAATTAATTGATCAGAGAAATCAAGAAACTAGAGCAAACATAATACTTCAAAAAGTGAGAGAGACTATTGGTGTCATGAAGTAAGAAAAATATTTTAAAGAAGAACTAGGTGCAAATATCAAATGTGATAAAAATCTTGTTGAAATAAGAAATTCAATATAAATAAGAAATGTGAACTAGATCCAAAGAACAAATTAGTGAATTGGAATAAGCAGAAGAAATCAGAAATGAATATATAGAGGGAAAACACAGAATAAAAGTAGAAGGGAGTAGAGATCTGAAATAGAAATGTCATCAACCATAAATTAGGAGTCTAGCTAAGGGAATACAACAAATATGGAAAATATATTTGTGATTTTCAGAGAGAAAAGACATATTACCTAAAAAGGAATAAAATTTAGCCTGATAATGACCTCTCAGTAATGACATGAAAGAGGAAGAAGAAAAAAAAAAAGAGAGAGAGATGAGAAAATACCTGTGAATTTGAAATTTTTATGCCCAGATTATCATTCAAAAACTATAATTGGGGGAACCTGGGTGGCTCAGTTGGTTAAGCGACTGCCTTCGGCTCAGGTCATGATCCTGGAGTCCCGGGATCAACTCCCACATCGGGCTCTCTGCTTGGTGGGGAGTCTGCTTCTCCCTCTGGCCCTCCCCCCTCTCATGCTTTCTCTCTCATTCTTTCTCAAATAAATAAAATCTTTATTTAAAAAGAAAACTACAATTGAATGCAACATGTTTTTCAACAATAACAATAAAAATTAAGAGACTTTACTACCAATAGACCTCACTAATGAGACTTCCAAATAATATACTTCAGAAAGAAAGCTGATCAGATGTTATAATACACATAAGCCTTAAAGTTAAAAAAAATAGAAAAAATTTTTCTATTCATTGATCCACACAAGAACTTTACAATTGCCACACTGACACACCATGAAAAGGTATTTCATGAATATCTACCTTTTTTTTTTCACAGATTTTGAGTTTTCTTCCTGTCCTCATCTACCTGGCAAACTCCTAATAATTTTTACAGCCTCAGATCAAAGCTTTTCCCCAATTGGCTGAGTTCCAAACAATACTGAGTACAGTAGAATAAACTTTGTACATACCTCTATTTTAGCCATTGTTTTATCTTATTTATTTAATAAATAATTACTAAGCTATTACTTTGTTCAAGCACTCTTTTAGACACCAGGAATGTAATCACAGACATAAGGAGTCTCTGTTCTCATAAAGTTCCCATCGGTAGATAATAACAAGTTTCAATTATTAGTTATAGAATCTTTTCTATTAGTTAAGTCCCTGAGGGCAGAAAAACCATAATTTGTCTCTGAACTTTCATGTTTCAAAGTCAGTTGATTGTCTCACAATCTGTTATATCCAGATGGATACACATGGATAAATGGAGCCACTTAATTATGTTTATTAGTAGAATAAATCCTGATCGTTAGCGAACAAATATCATTACCTTATATCTAAGGACAGTAGCTCATCATTTATTTATTTTAGATGTGGTCATCTCTGAGCTACAGATCACACTTAGATTATATGAGTAGAAGAATTGTTCACTAGATACTTCCGAGTATCACGTCCCAAATTTTTTTTAACATCAAATGAAAGTTTTGCATACTTAGACTTTAAGGCAGAAATAAAAAGTTTGCATTATTCACAATTAGGTTATTATTTAGAATTTTTTAGGATTAGTGAGAAATACTGTGTTTTCTGACACCTGTATGACCTGGAGACAATCATTTAACTAAATTTTATTGTCTTCATTGTAAAAGGCATTACTAATAATGCCTGCCCCAAACATTTTAATTGAAATTGTAATAGCTAGAAAATAACAGAAGAAAAGCTGTTTAAATCTCAAAAGGAGAAGGCAAACAAGATATTCTACTGAAAGGTAAGCCCCACAGAGGCAAGAATTGTTGTCCGTCTTATTCATAACTAAATCCCTTGCTTCCAGAACAGTACCAGACACAAAGCTGGCACACAATAAGTACTGTGGAATATCGTAGTCAGATACTGGTGGTATGAACTGTATGTATGACAGAAGTAAGTAAAAATAAATGTAATATTGTTGTCTACCCAACAGCCGATCTCTAAACTAAATCTTAAAACTCGAGAAATTTGAAGCTTCCTAACTTAAAATCTGAAAGAGATTTATTTTGTCAGATTAATCAATGTGTAATTGTATTACTGCTTCTATAAGTCAAAATGAAAATTTCCCTCTATAATATTGAAAAATGGCTTGTAGTAGAGATTAATTAAGGAACAAAACAACAGTGTTTTGAGTGTGTGTGTGTGTGTGTGTTGGATGGGTGTGTATGCATAGGTATATGGAAAGCTTTAAGGAACATTCCTGCATCTGTTTAATTCAGGAGCTCAAAAGTAAGCTCTCTTAAGTGTCATCTTAATGTGGTCTGTTATATTTAATGTGATTATCAGATACTCAAAGCAGTACAGTGCAATCTATGTCATCATATTCTTTTGACCTCTGATCTGTTTCTGCAACTACTGCCCACAAAATGGATCAGGTCACCCTTTTAAGGCTCATCCCTCGTACTAGTGATAGAATCATCTCCCTTTCTGCTTTCCTGGAGCTACTTGATCATTAGAGAACCCGAGCCTAATTGCAGTCATGGTCAATTCTTACTATGACCTTCCAGATCTTTATGCTGCTTTTATACATCTCCATGATATGACATAGTACACAAGAAATTCATAAATAAAATCCTTGGAAGACTCACTATCTAAATTTGGGAGAAAAGTATTCTTTACAGAAAGGTTCAGCCTGATCATGATGATAGAGGTATATTAAGAGTAAATATTATTAAGATTTCAGTGGATGAAGAGGTGTCTGTCTCATAGAAAAACCCTGACGAATGTCAGACATCATATGAATTATTTATCATTCACAAGGCAATATATGTTAGCATGCATTGCCAAGAATAAAGTGGTTGGATTAAAAAAAATGTTACTCAAGAAATGGTACACTTATTCCTTCAGCAACTCGAGCCTGGCAAGTGTTCTTATTACAAGTCAATGATTGAAGGAAGGGGGAGGCTGGACGTTTTGTTCTCAAAGGTTCAGTATTTTATATTCCAATTTGTTCTCTTCATTTTTCCAGAGAAGGTGATTCTGCTTCTCCTGGAACAGATGCTGGTATGAAGTCTGTAAGGATCAGCCTTGGTAAAATGGATTTGAGGGAGTAGCCTATGTTCTTTAGCTTAAATAACAACATTCATCCCCTTACTGCCATCTCTTGGCTGCTAAGTACTTCAGCCAATAACTATCTTTCCTGGGAATTTGCTTTTAACTGAAACTAAAGTGGCCTGTGCGATTCTCTACCGGACCACCTTTGAATGTCTGTTCACTCTTTTTTTTTTTTTTTTCTTTTCAGCGTAACAGAATTCATAGTTTTACACCACACCCAGTGCTCCATGCAATGCGTGCCCTCCACAATACCCATCACCAGGCTCCCCCAACCTCCCACCTCCCGCCCCTTCAAAACCCTCAGGTTATTTTTTAGAGTCCATAGTCTCTCATGGTTCATCTCCTCCCCAATTTCCCTCAACTCCCTTCTCCTCTCCATCTCTCTGTTCACTCTTTATGACCCTTCTGAAACCATACCAGTACAGCCCTCAAAGGCTACACTGCCTTGAGGAGTAGAGAAGCATCCTTACAAAAGTGAAGAGAGTGACAGTAAAAGTCCAGAAGCAAAATGAAATAAATAACTATAATTGTGCAGTAAAAACTGGGAAGGAAAAAAAAAAATAGAACCACAATTCCTCCCTAACTCAGTGACCAAAGCACTTGATGATTTTAGAAAGCCACTTCATTTCTTCGTATTTATTTCCTGCAACAGACTGGGGTTTTTATGTAAGGTACAACAACTTTCTGTACTTCAGTTGCCTCAAAAGCCCTCAGCAGTGCATTACAACCATGTGCACTGGGTATGTGGGCAGAGCTGACTAGAGCCAGCCGTATATGGTGAAGTTACATTCAGGATGTATTTACTGAGAAGGAATGTCTTTTGGAAGTCAATCTCCTTAAAATTATTTTTCTTTCCTTGTGTTAATTAGATCCCCTATAAAATAGATTTCACTGGGAAATGGACTTTTAGGAAATTCCTCATATATTTATATTCCCAAGGCTGGGAGCTATTCCACATTAAAGCCTGGGACTAAGAATTCTTTATATTTCCTAGCACCCCACAATTTCCTGCCAAGCAGAGGAATGTTTGCATGTGTGGATTAAAAGGCAGGGCTTTTAATTAACTACATTCTACAATTATTATTATATAACACATATAAATATATAAATAATATGTAAATATATGTAATTGCATATCATATTACATACAAATATAAAAATATTTACATATTATGCTTATATAACTAATCATATAATGACATAATTATATGGCATTATATATAAATACATTAGAAATAAATTTGTATGATATAAAATGATATATAAATACATCATGTTATGTTATGTTATGTTATTTATTAATAAATTGAAATGTAAAGTTATGCTATTCTGGACCAATAGGAGGACGTAGGAAGTGGAGTGTGTTTTTTGGATTGAACTCATAGGCTGTAAAACCTGTGTAAGGACAAATAATTCTATATGGCCTTATATACAACAGAATAAAGAGTCAGTGCATCCACTGCTTTAAAATTAATGTGCTACTCATAATCAGGGAAATACAAATCAAAACTACACTGAGATATCTCCTCAAACCTGTCAGAATGGTTAAAATTGACAACCCGGGAAATAATAGGGTTGGGGAGGATGTGGATAAAGGGGAACTGTCTTGCATTGTTGGCGGGAATGCAAACTCGTGCAGCCACTCTGGAAAACAGTGTGGAAGTTCCTCAAAAAGTTAAAACTAGAACTACCCTATGATTCAGAAATTGCACTACTAGGTATTTACCCAAAGGATACAAAAATTCTGATTTGAAGGAATACATGTACCCTGATTTTTATAGGAGCATTATCTATAAAAGCCAGATTATGGAAAGAGCACCAATGTCCACTGACTGACGAATGCATAAAGAAGAGGGGGTAGATAGATAGATAGATGATAGATAGATGATAGATGATAGATAGATAGATATAGATGATATAGATAAAGAGAAAGATAATGCAATATTACTCAGCCATAAAAAAGAATGAAATCTTACAATTTGCAACAACGTAGATGGAGCTAGAGAGTATTATGCTAAGTGAAATACATCAGAGAAAGGCAAATACCACATGATTTCACTCATATGTGGAATTTAAGAAACAAAACAGATGAACATAGGAGAAGGCAAAGAAAAAGAGAGGCAAACCTTAAGAGACTCAACTATCGAGAACAAACCAAGGGCTGCTAGAGGGCAAGTGGGGGGGGGATAGTTTAAGTGGGTGATGGAGATTAAGGAAGACACTTGTAGTGATGAGCACTGGGTGTTGTATGTAAGTGTGAAACACTAAATTCTATACCTGAAACTAATATTACACTGCATGTTAACCAATTGGAATTTAAATAGAAACGTGAGGGAGGAAAAACAAAGAAATAGGATTTAACACAGAAAAAAGCAAAAAAAAAAAATGTAGTAAAGGGTACAGAAAGTACCTTACTTAATCATTTCATAGAAGTGCAAAGGTTAATTTGTACTTTTTCTTCATAGGTCTTGGCAGACTTTTTTTATTTGTGAAGTTATTTGTGTTTTCCCATTTCTCCCCTACTTCACTGACTGGTCCATGAATGATGGACTATTTTACTTTGCTGAGCTTTGAATCTCACTGCCTAGCACAGTGAGTAGATGGTATTTTCTTATGTTTATATGTAACCAAAATGAGAAAATAATGATGATATCCTGAAAAGAGGCATTAAACCTCTAATTTTAAGTTCTAAGCAATTGTTTCAAAATTTAAAAATATTCAGCGTTGTGCAGTGAATACATACTGTAAAGATAGAGTCAGAATATTTTCCTAACTTGGTCACTAAATCACTTTATGATTTTGGCAAGACCTTTAATTTCTTTGTGCTTATTTCTTTGTTTGCAAAATAAAATAAGTAAATACTGCCTGGCTTCATCCATAAAAGGAAAGAAAGTCGTAGAATGCAGATGGCAGAAACTGGGAAAGATCTCTGACATATCTAGTTTACACAGTTCTTCTTGTTTCTAATTATTCCTTTTAGCTCCCAGCACTTTTTTTTTAAGATTTTATTTATTTATTTAACCCACAGAGATCACAAGTAGGCAGAGAGTCAGGCAGAGAAAGAGGGTGGGGGGAGGCAGGCTCCCTGCTGAGCAGAGAGCCAGATGGGGGGCTTGATCTCAGGAACCTGGGATCATGACCTGAGCTGAAGGCAGAGGCTTTAACCCACTGAGCCACTCAGGCGCCCCAGCTCCCAGCACTTTAATGAAGATCCTTTTTCAATGTTGTTTCCATTTTCACAGGAACTAATACTATATCAACCTTGTTTTTTGCTGTATATCCAGATACGTATCAAAGGTGTGAAACAAAATGACATTCAAAAATATTTGTTAATGGAATGATGATAAATAATTGCTGAATTCATTGTTCCCTTACCCATAATCCTCATTCTCTTTGATATCCCTTTAACATTGCTAACTTAATGCTTCATCCTTCTTGAAGTACTCCTTATTGATAGTATCTGAGATACTACACAGCTTTTATTTCACTCTCTTCTCTTCATCTTTTCCTTCTTGGTGGAATCTTTTTCCTATGTCCTCAAATACAGGTGTTACTCAAGGTTCAGTTCATAGCTTTCATCTCTGTATTCTCTACAGGTTCTTTTAGGCAACTCATTCCAAAGGTTTCCATTGTAAGCATTACCCATATAACTTCTGGATTTATTCCCTCCCCCTTGCAGTGTTCAATGTCACATTTCCAATATTGGGTCTTTAAAGCCTTCAAGTCAGGTGGCCAAAAGTGAGCTCACCATTTCCCCCTGCTCTCATAATACTCTTCCTATGTCTTCTCTATCCATAATGACATCATTATTGTTCTCACTAACTTTCCCTAAACCTTCATGGAAAATCCATTATAAAATCTCATCATATCACTTCTGCTTAATCATTCTTATCTATTGGTTTTCCTATCCCTCCTGTCACATACTAGGATCAGCCTTAATTTTTGATGCTTGACATACTGTGGCAGCACTTCATTGGTGTTACATCTTGGTGTTCTCTTTCTGGGCCACCATTACTATGAGGGAAAGGAGAAGGAAACTAGAATAATATTTATTGCAACTGTAATAGCTGATGGGGATACAAATATGACTGTGTCTGTGTTTGAGACTTTTACTCTTTATAAGAAACAGGCACAAATACAAAAGAATGTAATAAAATATGGCAAATCTAAGACCACATTATGCATAATGTGTTATGAGTGAATTGCCTATCTTAAAGTCACATTCCCTTCTCTACATAGAGCCAAGCTTTGTCTTCCCAATCATGCTTTCTGCTCCCTGGGAGACAGAAGAGCATTAGAATGGATCAGACCAGGGGGATGTTTTAGCCACAGTGCTTTTGGCCAGAAAAGCCATGTGGAGGGTATTGATAACTTTTGCTAGAACTCTTAGTGGAATGGGGATTAAGAAAGTCAGAGGGCTATAGCAGTACTTTTTGAGGTAGAATAAAAGAAGTGGAGACAATAACTGGATACAAATTGTGTTAAACTGTGATAGATGCCATGCTATGTTACCAGATATCCTACCAGAGATATCATCAGAAGTATCATCCCCCAGCCACTGGGATTACTGCCAGAAGTGCCTCATCTATCAGCCCTCTTTAAGGACTATCTGAGATGAAGAAAATTATCTGATCCAAGGTCACTCTTCCTTCTTGAGACTTGCAGCATGATATCCAGAAAAACACAGTAGTATTCAGTTATATTTCAAGGACTTATTGGACATAGGATTGAATTAATATCAATATCCATGTATGTGATACTGCTCTGTGTATGATCTTAGCTCCTGAGCATATTACAAAATTAGGCTTTTGTTGTGACAGCATTCAGTTCTACTCTTCCTCTGCCCAATCTTCTTTCCCTCTTAATCCCACAGGTATTGATTCTAAGAACCTTCCAAGTATATTTACTTCATATATATAGATAGATAGATAGATAGATATAGATATAGATACACACACACACGTGTGTGTGTGCGTGTGTGTGTGTGTGTGTGTGTATCTCAGAATCTACTTCCCAGAGATCTGGACTCATTGGTAACAACTCATTTTTCAAACTGAGCTCTGACATAAATATCCATGGAAAGGATCTGAATTCAACCAGCAATCTGAAGCAGAGTTGTTCCACTGAACCCATACTGGATCAGAAGACACACAGTCCATCTACATATTGAAAACACTTAAAGATGTAAGCCAGCCAGTTTGGAGACATTTGTTACATAGCATTATTGTGGTAAGAGATAACTAACATTTTATTCCACATTTTACAAATGATGAAAACAAGGTTTAAAAGCACTCACTAATTGGTCAGTATTACACAACTGGCAAGCATTAGAGAAAGATTTCAAACCAATTTTTATCATGTGACACCATATCGTGTGACAACTTCTCGACAACCTTCTGTGGCTTTGCATCACCTACTGAATAAGCCTGAAAGTTCTTACCATGGTCAAAGGTTTCTGGAACTTGATCTCCCTTTATCTACCCAGAATTATTGTGTAGGACACTTTTTCACCATAGGAGCACTTTGGTCAGACTGTACTTCTCACAGATCCTTAAATATGCTCTCTGCTTTCAAACTTCAGTTCCTCGATTTCTGCCATCCCCTCTGATGGGACACCATTCCTCCAATTGATCAATAGTCAGGAAAAAAAAGGCTCTTTCTTCCAGGAAAACTTCTGGTGGTTTAGGAACAAAGAGTGATCATTCTCATCTTTGAATTATTGTGTCACTTACACCTGTCTTAGGACACATTGCCATACTTCCCTGAACAATAGTACCATATGGTAGGCTCCCAGGAACAGAAGGTCTTTACACTCTGCACATAGTATAGAGGTTACCAGTAGTAAACTTTCAATAAATATGTTTCAAATAAATGACTGGTGGGTAATAAAGGAAATACACAAGCTGTATTTCAGTGTAAACTATTATTATCTCTGCTTTAAATTCTAAATATTTTATTAAAGAAATAAAATGGGCAACCAACCAAGACAGACCTGAATTTAAATCCTTGCTTTATAAGTTTGTCAAGATTTTTAATCTTTCAGAATAATCATGTCATTTATTAATTAAGAGTGATATCTACTACACAGAGTTATCATAAGTACTGAATGAAATGCATATATAAATTTATCAACTCAGAAGTTGCTGAAGTAAATGTTAAGTGCCTTTCTCGATAGGATTCTTTCTTCTTCTCCTTCAATCCTTAAACTTTCCTTTCCCCATAAGAATTGCAAATACTTGTTTGTTAATTTTTTTGTGAATTCAAAAAATTGATACACCACATCTGATATACTATCTGTATGCTTCCATATACAAATGATCCTGATTAATCCATGACCTTAAGCAAATCATCTAACTTCTTTGATTTTTTTTTAATTTATGGACCAAAAGGTCTACACTAGATAATCTCTAAGGCCCCTTAATAGTTTTTGTAATTCAATCACAGAGCCAAGGTGTGGGGCTGTGTGTATGTTTTGGTTGTATGTAGGAGTGTAAGTCATCCTCTCCTCTGTATTTCTGGTGCTAATGCTTGCACATTGATTCATTAAGAGTCATAATATGGATATAAGTAGAAATAGAAAAAGAAAACGATGTCGTGTTATCAGCTAAAAACAGAGTATCTCTGGTCCAGAGATAGTTAAATAACCATAACAATGTTATCGACTCATTCATTTTCTTTTAAACATATCTATATTTAAAAGATGAAAAACCCGAACCATCATATTATAAGCATTGTGCTTTAACATCCTATGGCGTTCTTAATAGACAGTCTTCTTATTCCAAACAAACTGGACAAGAAGTAAAAGCAATCACTCTTCCAGGAGCCAGAGACTTTCTTTCTAGGATGTTTTATCTCCCACTGTTACTTTTTTCCTTCCTTCTTTCCTTGTAACATATTGTCTGCCTACCTGCATTCTTTCCTTCCCTTTCTCCCTCTCCTTCCCTCCAGCCCTCTCTCTCTCTTCCCCTTTTACCTCCCTTCTTTTCTTTCTCCCATCCTTCCTACTTCCCCTCCTTCCTTCTTTTTCTTTCTCATTCCTCATTAAGAATCAGCATGACTGATTTTCAATGCCATCATAGTTCATTGCTTTGGAATCAATAGCTGAAAAATACTGGGACTACCTCTCGTTAGTTTTCTTTATGAAAACTTCTGAATTTGAAAAATAATTCCTGCAAGATGAAATGGCAGAATTAGCTACCAGTCCTTAATGAAATTAATATTAAAATCTAATAACAGAAAGAAAAATTGTTAGTATCCTCTTAGTAGATTGATTAATCCAGAGCCAGTGAAGAGTTAAGAATTGGCATCATAAATGTATCAGCTAAAATATGAGGAAGAGAGCAACCCTCTGGGTGGCTCAGTAGATTTTGTCTGGCTCTTTATTTCAGCTGAAGTCATGATCTCAGAGTTGTGAGATCAAGCCCTACATCGGGCTCCATCCTCAGTGCAGAGTCAGCCTGACTTTCTCAATCCGCCCCTCCCCACTTATTCCTCTCTCTCCCTCTCTAAAAGTAATTAATTAATTGATTGATTGATTGATTGATTGATTGATTTTTTAAAATGAGGAACACACACTCTGTGTGGCTGGGGCTATCTATTCATTTGATGTAATTCATTGCCTGAAAAAAGGCCATCTTTAAAAATTCAATGGGAAATTACACTCTGAAATTGTGTGTTTATTCATTAACACTCTAGTCTGTGGAAATATGAAACAGACCAAGAGGCTTTATGAGAAATAAGAGCTTAACAAAATCAAATATGAATTTTATTTTAAAGATTTTCAGTTTATAAAACTAAATAGCAGAGAGAAAAAATGCTGAACAAGCACAGCTTCAAAATTAACAATTATTATCATCAGTGAGTGACAGCCCAGAGGGGGAGGAGAAAACAGAAAGATGAAATTATACATGAAAATACCATAAAATATTAATAATTTATGTGAAAGCTTAACTCTTCTTCTAAGGAAGATGAATTCCTTTAATTCATGTTAGTTCTCCTTGGTACTATCTCTAAAATTGGAATTCTAAATAGCTTGCTCATTTTTAATAATTACTAGAATATAGAGAATATGGTGAGTAGCGCCCTAAAATCTTTACTTTCATCTCATGCCCATTCCCTGCTCCCGCATAAACCTTGTGACAAATTGTAAAATATTCACAACGTGGAAAGTTAACTGGTCATGTGCTCAGAAGAGATTAATGTCTCCATCTGCAGAAGTGAATAAAGGCAGCTAGACTCCCCAGTGCTCTGGGTATACAAAATGCTGAAATACAGAGAAAACACTGCATGCTGTTTCTTTTTGGAGCTTAGACTCAAGATGAAAAATGGGCTGCAGTCTGGTACTTCAAAATTAACTTTTGGCAAATTAGATCTAATTGTTGCCCTATTCCCCACTCAAATGTCAGCTTAGAGCCTTCAGTGAGTTTATAATCCAGTGAGCAAACCAAGATCCAAATAATATACGTATATATGCATTCAAAATTAAACATTTCATGTGAACCTATGGACAGATGCTAGACTTGATGCTGGGTACTGCAGAAAGAAAATCAAAATGTTAATTTTACGGAAGGACTCAATGACTTCAGGGTTCTGTTTATAAAATTAGACAACTACAAAGAATAAAATTGCACAGTTTATTTCTAAATAGCCTCAGAAGAGAAAAAAAAAATCGAAGGAAGAAAATGGATTTTTACATGAATAGAGATGAAATGTCATTTTCCTGATATTAAAATAAAGTTGCTAGGGGAAGACATTGGTGAGTTTGAGAAATAGGAGGAACTTTAGAAATCACTTACTGAAACTCATCAATTTTACCTATGAAGAACTAGGTCAATAGATACAAGATGAATTGCCAAACTTGTAGAGATTTGTTCATCACTTTGCAAATTTAAGTGAGTCACTTTTCCTTTCTGGGTGTCAGATTCTTAATCTATAATTTGGTGATAAATATACTGTTTTCCTTGTTGGATTGGCTTGAGTATTGAATAATGAAATATACACACATGGTTTAAAATAGTGTCTGGCAAAGAGTAAGCACCCAAAATATGTTCTTAAACGGATGCTGTTGGCAAGACAGCTAGCACCCGGTCTTCATGATTCTCAGTCAAGAGCTGTATTTAATACTGTATTGTATACTTCACAGTTTGCTAAGAGGATAGATCTTACGATAAGTGTTCTTACTACAAAATGATAATAATAACAATAAAGAGGGCATGAGGAGACTTTTGGAGGTAATGGATGCGTTTATGGCATAGATTATAGTGATGGTTTCATGGATGTATACGTATCACCAAACTCACCAAGTTGTATATTAAATATGTACAGCATTTTGACAATTATACCTCAATAAAGTAGTGTTTTTTTTAAGAATTCTGTTCATTGACCATACTGCCTCAGTACATAAGAATCAATTCACATATGCTTAAACTTTAAGACTTGCATAGCACACCCAAAAAATGAGTCTGGAATGGCATTTGATTAGTACAAGTGTGGTAAAAAAAAAAAAAAAAAACCAGCAACAACAACAACAAACTATATGAAAGCAATAACAAAGTCAAAAACAAGAAAGTAAGGAGAGATCAATGTTAACATCAAGAAAACAAGTCTCAAAATTCTTCATCTAATATAAGCAGACACAAATATGGGATAGAATCTCTTCTTGAAACTGTAAGTAACCACAGGAATCACCTGGAGATATAAAAGGAGATCAAGTTGTCAAATAAATGAAAGAAGAGAGTTTTGAGATGCATTTACTTAAAAAATATATTAAGTATCCTAACAACATTTCCTATATCAAATTGAGATTTTATTTTATAAATCTGTAACTGAATTGATATCTGCAGGAAAGGGGTTCTACTGGAGAAATCTGTCCTCACTATAGACATTCTATGTAGCATGACTGTTCTATGAATAACTCTTGAACAAGACAGTCTTCCACTAACCTGGACCCTTTGAGGAAATAACTATGAAGGGGGGAGGAAAGTAACTGAGCAGGTCACTTGTGTCGAAGAACAACACACCTTAAACAACATTCCACCAGAATTGCCTCTCCCTGCAAAGGAATAGAATAGAATAGAATAGAATAGAAGAAAAGGAATAGAACACATGCCTCTTCTTAGAAGAAAAACAAACAAAATCAGTTGATTTTTAATGGATAGTACTTAAGATTGAAACCTGAATGTTCATTCTTGACAAATAATATCACACTATAGTAACACTTGTGAGAGCATGATATGAATCATTGTATTCTCATTACCTATGAATCCATTTTTAATGTCAACCAACAACTATTTGAAATGATGCGTTGTATACACATAAAGCTTTAAATCTAGTTTCTTTGGGGATTCCCAAAGGTTAATCGATATTTATGAAATAATAATAGTCACTCAAGTGGCAATTAGAAATCTTTGGAAATAAAATTGACTTTCTTAAAGCTGAACATTTTTCTTTAATTCATGTGTTTTCTCATTCATTAAAGATAATCTTTTGATTGGATTAGTTATCAAATCATTACCCTCACAAGTCCTTCTTAAAAACCAGGGCCATGATTCAAAGACATGTACCCCTGGGGATAAAAATACTTTATATGTTTATAAAAAATAAACAAAAAATTATAAAAAAAAACAAAAACCAGGGCCATCATTTATGTTCAGTGTACAGAACTATTTTGAGTAATTATTACAATGCCATTAACAAATGTGACTTATTTGAAAATAATCCAAGCTCTGTGGGACAGACTTGGGATTTTTAAATCCATTTCTCCATTAATTGCCATTTCTATAGTTAAATGCAAATACAGAAGGGTCCCGATTAATTCCAAACTTTGAGATGTTGTCCTTAAAAAGGAGCAGAAGCTCCTGAAAACCAGAATGAGTGAGAACACTTCCCTGCCTCTAGATAAAAAGAAACAGTGATGGGGGTGAGTAAAAACTGTGTCTTGGTGTCACACCAATCAACATCCCCAGGAGGCTGTGAGAATGTGGACAAATTGGACAGAGACAGCTGCAGAACGTTATAGCTGACAATTAAGAAGTGCTAGGATACACTGGTGTGAAACCACAGCATTAAGGATGTGAAGTTTCAAAAACAGCTGTGCCAATCCTCTAGCTCAGCACTTTCCTTTCCAGCCCACCTCCGAGGCAAGAACAGGAGCAGAGGGGAGGAGATGGTAAGTGTGGTGCAGCAGGCCTAGGATTCACTCTAAAGATAAAGGCCACTAGAAAAGGGCATCTGCTCCTTTGGAGAAAGTCTCCATAGATATGTGAGGAAACTAGAGAGAATGTTTTCTGAATAGATTATGCATTTTCATACATGAGGACAGTAAAAACCCATCGCTTAGAGTGAGAAGTCCAAAGAAAGAATTTTTAATCCCTCACCCTGAGTTGAATTCCAGCCCAGCTGTACACTAACTATACCAGTGTGGGCTACTTGGTCTCTTAGAATGTCAAGCAGATAGAATGGGGGTCAGCAAAGTTTTTCTCTAAAGAGCTGGAGAGTAAATATTTTAGGGTTTGTGGGTCAAGAGGCAAACTTGAAGATATTATATAAATATTTATAGAAAAAGAGAAGAAAGCACTATCACAAATATTCTACTGATGAGTTTCAAACCATTAACAGACGCCTAAATTTGAACAATTTGACACAAAATATTCTTTTGTTTCTTTTCAGCAATTTAAAAAATGTAAAAACCATTCTTACTTCCTGGAATGCACAAAAACAGCTGGTGGACTGGACCTGGCACCTGTGCTATAGTTTGGTGACCTCTCTTCTAGAGCATAACATGGTCCATGAAGTTACCAACAAATGTTACTAATTATTATCAGAGAATTAGTTACAATATTATTCATAAAAATGAATCGAATACATAGAAAACATGCTAAGTGATAGAAGCCCATCATGAAAGACCACATATTGAATGTATATGATGTGCTAGAAAAAGCATCTATAGAGACAGAAAGTAGATTTGTAGTTGCATAGGACCGGGGAGTGTGCAGGGTTAAGAGAGAATGGGTATTGACTGCTAACAGGTACAAGATTCCATTGTGGAGAATGAAAAAATTCAAAATCTGATTTCATGTTGGTTCACAATACTGTGAACATATTAACAATTAAGTTGTACACCTTAAATGGCTGAATGATAGGGTCTGTGAGTTATATCTCAATGAGGTTGTTTAAAAGAAATAAAATACTTGTATCACACATGGAAGTTCCCCAACCAGGATTTCTTTGGATCTGCCAAGTCATGGCAAATGACACAGATAACCATTTGGGCACTGCCTCCAATGTTCCAAATCAAAACTCAAACATGTAAAAAAATAATGCATTTTCATATAAGTATTTAACTTATATAACAACTTGGCATTTATTTCTTCCACAATCACTCATTAAATCCAAGGATTTACTAAATATTGTATCATGGGAATAAAAGCGTAAATAAGCTGGTACCCTTGTCTTGGAACTGATTATAAAATAAGGAGTGGAGACAGGTACATAAAAGATGCAGGATAACTGGGTGTGATGAAGTGGCAATTGTCCAACCAGAGGTTTGAATGGAAATTGTGGAAGCATAAGCCACAGAGAACTTCTCCTCCCAGACAAATATAGAAAATGTCAGACCAAAACCTGAAGGTAAGACCAATTAAGCGCCATTAGTAGAATTTTTATTTGAGCCGGATACTTGAAAGGCAGGATTTGAAAAGCATTTACTCTAATCCTCAAGACATACTAGAGCAATAAGAGAGTTCAGGCAGAGAATAAGCCCTGGAGATGAGGATAGACAGCGTTCTCCATTCACAGGAAGGAAAGAGGAAATATGGGTAAAGAAGGAAAGTTGATTTTAAGTCTGAAAATTGGAAAATTGAGATTATTGGGGTTGGACTTTTTCAGGAGCAACTAATAGGTGAACTGAAAATGGTTAGGCTCCTGCGGTGCATGCGCTAGCCCAAGAAAACTATTCTCATCCCTGGCAGCTGTCCAAAGTCATTGAAACTATGTGGAGAGCTAGGTAACTTTATCTTTAGCAGATGATAGAGACTGGAACACTGGAAAGCAAAGAAGGGCCCCAAGGAAAGTCAAAGAAAGAAGGAGCTCAAGGTCTGAGGGACTGTTGATGTCCCTGTGACTAACCAGGTTGTCCTATCAGTATAGGGAGGCAAGTGAAATCAAGACAAAGCCAATGAACTAGAACTAGGGTCTAGAACACAAATGCCTTCTGGGTCAGAGGCATGGAAGAAATAAGCAGTTAGAAATGAATATAAAACAATAGCAAGCCCAGCTGGTGGCAACTAGAGAGAGTAGTCTTTGCTAAATGAGTAAAGAAAGAGAGAAAAAAATGCAGAAAGGAGGGAGGGAAGGTGAAATGGAGGAAGTGGGGAAGGAAGGAAGGAAGGTAGGAAGGAAGGTAGGGAGGGAGGGAGGGAGGGAGGGAGGAAGGAAGGAAAGACTATCTACTAAACAAAACACCTATATTTGGTCCAGACTTTGATTTTTTGATCCATGAAGTAGAAAAATAGGGAGAAGTTAAGGGACTGGAGGTTATCTAGAAAGTAAGCAGCATGTTCATTAAGAGGACATGGACTAGATGTTTATTAAGAGGACAAGACATATTCAGGAAAACACACAATGCTGTTTATCTGAAATTCAAATTTAAGTGAGTTTCAATAATTCTAGTTACATGAATAAGTTAAAAGGATTTTGAAAATATAATTAGCCAAAAGGAGATTATCCTGGGTAGCCTCACTTATCAGATGAGACCTTTAAAGAAGGTGATGTATCTGAGTTCTGCTGGTCTCCAGGGAGAAGCAAACAACCATATCATCAACTTCCCATGAAGTGGTAGCCTCTAGGATCTGAGGAGCTCAGTCATACAACCGCAAGGAATGAATGTCTGCCAACAACATGAACTTGGAAGAGGACTCAAACTTCGAAGAAGACCTCAGCCTTGACTAATACAGGAATCAGCCTCGTAACACACAGAGCACAGGAATCAGCTAAGTGGTGCCCAGACTTCTAAGCTACAGAAACTGTGAGATATTAAATGCATGTTGAATGAAGCCACAAAGCATGTAGTGAATTGTTACACAACAACAGAAAACTAATATAGAGTATAATTTCAGATTTCTAAGTGAATTTAAAAATTAATTACTTGGTTTTGAATCTGAGGCTGATTCTGCCATTTTCTAGGTTAAATGGATTTAAAAGATGCTGTTATTTTTAAAAATTGGGAATGGTCCAACTTCAAATCCATGTTCTTCTATATTCGAAGGGTGAATACCTCATGCCATAAATCCCAAAGATAATGTAGAATAAAACAAATATATTTTATTCTTTTATTCCTTAGCTGCCCTGACAGCAGGCTCATCAGCATTTCCACTATTGGCACAGAAATTCCTCCTTCCCTGTTTCCCTTAGAGAAGGAAGATTACAATTGTCAACAAGTGACAACACATGAAATAACAATCATCTCAGGGATTGCATGGCACTGCACTAAGTTCTTGAATAGTCCTCACAACAACTCCTCAAGGCTGGAATTATTAGCCACATTTTCCTAATAAGGAAACAGGTGCAGAGGGATTAAATGACTTTCTGAAGATCACCTTCATAGTAAAATCGTGGAATTCAAATTAGAAAATCGGATGGTTTGGCCGCCTGGGTGGCTCAGTGAGTTAAAACCTCTGCCTTCAGCTCAGGTCATGATCCCAGGGTCCTGGGATCGAGCCCCGCATCGGGCTCTCTGCTCAGCAGGGAGCCTGCTTCCTCCTCTCTCTGCCTGCCTCTCCACCTACTTGTGATCTCTGTCAAATAAATAAATAAAATCTCTTAAAAAAATCGAATGGTTTCTCATAGATATCTATGTTCTCATTCTCACTGTTGTGAAACAAGCCTTCTCATTTAAACATAGTCCTTTCCATCTCAAGCCTCCATTCATGATTCACCCACCCACCGTTCAGGATTTAGAACTGGACCCAACACTAACATGAATCCTAAATTCCAGGTTACCAATAAATTCGGGCTACCTGTGAAGTAGATTTTTCATAAGTAGCTTGTGTATCGGGGAACCTGGGTGGCTCAGTGGGTTAAGCCTCTGCCTTTAGCTCAGTTCATAATCTCAGGGTCCTAGGATCAAGCCCCACATCGGGCTCTCTGCTCAGCAGGGAGCCTGCTTCCCCCCTCTCTGCCTGTCTCTCTGCCTACTTGTGATCTTTTTCTTTCTGTCAAATAAATAAATAAAATCTTCTAAAAAAAAGTCTTAAAAAAAAAAGTAGCCTGTATATCCTCCACAGGTACTCAATATAATAAGCATGGGGAAAACCATATAGTGGCAAATTTCTTTACCTGAAAATAAGTTTCTTCTAAGTATTTCAGCTTCACTTGATTCCATGAAGTTTTACTTCCTGGATATAAAGAGAAATTATATGGGCTTTACAGAGAAAAATCGCAAATGGCTTCTGCAGCCAAGGATAACTGCTAACACATGCCCAGGTCTTAATTATCGTCAGCATATAGTGATTGTATTCATAACTCTAAAAAATGATTCAGTTTTAATATCCTATATTTATTATTTACAGATTTATAATTCTGTAGGAAAAATGGATAGCGTCACGCAACATTTGCTCTGGTAGGCAAAGAGCTTAATACAGTTGATGAAAAAACAGGATTTGAATATGTAAATCAATCAGCAAAATTACATCAAATTTTATCAGATCCCCAGAGTAGAGATGGTATTGATTTTTTCAGATAATCTTTTACTAACTGTATTATATGTCTTAAATATTAACCAGCAAGAGAAATTTGTCTAATATCAAACTTGTCTAATAGGATAATCCTTTTTACCCTGCATAGTGTTTATATTAATGTGAAATGTGTATATAAAAGACAACTGTAGCCTTAAAATAAAAAAGCATACAGACATCTATTAAAATAATAAATGTACACGTACATATATTTTATGTATGCCCAGCTGCATACCATGTGCATATGTGTGTGTGACTGTCAGTGTGTGTGATGTTCAACTCCCCTGATTTCCCCAAGTACTGGCTGGTATGATGTTGACGTGCCCTTCTGCTCATCTAATGGAAGTTTGGTAATGGGTTAAATTTTGCCTTGACTTGATTCTCCATCCTGGTCTGATTTAAGACAAAGCAGAAGGTTAGCTCTATCAGAGATTTTTGTCTCTTTTATGGATAGGTCACAAGTGTTGAGGTAGTGCCTGGGACACAGTAAATACATGCTGAATGAATATAATAAGCAAATGGCCTAAAATTTGATTATTTTTCCATATATGCAAACTGTGAACAGGAAGAAAATATGTTAAGGTGTTAACATCTTGCTTTAAAAATGGAAAATGAAGCTAAATTTGTCAGCTCTCTTCATCCTCAATAAGGGTTTAGCCTACTTATTTTATTTCAACTGGAGAGATTATGAGGTAGGATGACAGCAGAGTGCATCTCTTAAAGGATGAAATGGAATCACATTCAGTATCATCAGGATCCTTTTAAATAACAGCTGCTTGAGGTTGGATGGATCACTGATATCCTTCTTCATTTTTATCTTCATTATACTCTGAATTTTTTTCTTAAATCAAGGCTTCCATTCCATATGAGTGCTTCTGCATATCATATATACTTACAACATTATATTTTGTATAAAATACAAAATCTTATATTTTTTATATGAGGACATTACATCCCTGTAAGTAGGTATAATTCTAGTCTAGTATAATTAAGCAATTACAAGCATAGCACTAACTAAAAAGGACTAAGAAAAATAAAAGATTAAGCATCTTCCCTTCAGGGACATATTTCCTACTTCCAAAAAATTATTGACAACCATTCCATTATGAACCTTTTTTTCGGGTATCAAAATTGGCACTAAAACCTACTTAGCTTGTATGTGCAACTGAAGAAATCATAACACTTAATTATCGCTCAAAACTTGAAATCATAAATATTAAAACCAAAAGTTTCCATAATGCCTTATTACTCAGCATTGCAAATTATTTTGTAGAATTCTTTTCAAATGTATTTGTGGTGAATTCATTAAGGCAGAATGGTTCATTGGTTAGATCATAAGAGACTTGTTTCAAAAATCAGAAATTTCATCTAACACTAATTGGAAAGTTAACCCCATAAAATTGTTTTAATGGTCAATATCCTGCCACTCCGCTTAGCTTATCCAAAGGGAACAGCATGGGGCTGATGAGTCAGGGGAATGAGTCAGAGCCGCTCGGCTGTACGTGGTGATGGGATCCTCCAAATAATTATTTCATTTCTAGACACCACTTAGATAAATAATGCATAATATTATAACCCAGCATGAGATTCAATATTTTGACTTAGGAACAGCTTTGTTCTTTCTTGCAGGACAATTAATATCTGGGTAGATGCCACTGTGAATGATGAATTGTTTCTTAAAATGTTGTCTGATTTCTTTTCACCTCTTCACTTTGGTGCACATAATTTTTTTATGAACACTTGAGTGCCTAAATAGTAGTACAAATGCATTTAAGCACCATGGAAATGGCCTTGAGACATAAGCCTATGGCCAGACCTTTTATGCATCACAGAACACATCAGAGCTCTTGTAGGAAATGTGACATCAGAAAGCCAGCATTCAGGGTTAACACTAAGATTCATGGGGTGCTATTTTACCAAGGATGCTACTTGAATATGAGGAAGTTTTCCTCACCCAGTTCCCATTGACTTTTCTGTAGTCTATGTGCTACTTTACACATGCCCTTGCTGTTGCTTAGCCTTCAAGTTCATGCATCTACAGAAATGTATTAAAAAAGTGTATTATCTGTCAATCCACGAGCAGGGGGAAAAATTGCACAAGTGAAGCTTCCTTATGCTATAAAAAGAAATACAGTGGCTTCAGCTCCTCGTGAGTTCCCAATCTTCACAATAAATGACAGACACTTAGCTCAGACCTCCACAAACTTCTTTCTACTAATAAGGCACATTGCACTTTACTCCCTGTAGTTACTCCAGAGTTGCTGAGGCAGACCAGATGAACTCCAAGATATGGAATTTGCCTTGAACAGCTCAAAAAAAAAAAAAAAAGAGCCAGCAATGTCCCCAGGACTGAGAACCCCAGGATCAGCAAAATGGGAGCAGAACTTTTAGAAAGGAATTTTAACAGTGGGTTGCTTAAACAGAAATTCATTCAGAATTTATGCTCCTAAATAGGTTGCTGTAAAACTGAATAGTGCACATTTCAAATGAACACAATATCTGATTTCTGTTGTTTGGCTTTCTACAAAAGTGTCAGAATTTGAGCAGTAAGACAGAATAGTTTATCTTTGCATAACTTCTTTAACATTGCCCCCAGGGTTAAAATATTGATACCAAAAGGCAAATTCAGGAAAATAAGAAATAAGCTATTTATGGTGAGCTGAAAGTGAATCCATAAAGCATTAAGGGTCGCATGGCAATGCCACACACCTGACGAGACAATACCAAGGGAATGAGGTTGGGTTCAGATGTAAATACAATCATGTTTACTTGCATTTTCCCTTCTTTCCATTTGTCTTAGTCAGTTTGTGCTGCTGTAACAGATTACCGTGGACTGGGTGGCTTGTAAATCACAAACATGTATTTCTCACAGTTCTCAACTGGGCCGAGTTCAAGATCACGGTGCCAGCAGATTTGGGTGTCCGGCGAGTGCCACACTTCCTGGTTTGTAGATGTAGCCGTGTCTTCATGGGGTGGAAGGAGCAAGAGAAATCTAAGGGGTCTAAGGGGTCTTTTTTATAAGGTCATTAATGCCATTCATGAGGCCTCTAACCTCATGACCTAATTTCCTACTAGACATCTTGCCTTCCAATATCATCATAGAATTTCAACATATGAATTTGGGGGGTAGGAGCAGTGCACAAACATTCAGTCCACTGCAAAACTGAAATGCAGAAAGCAATCAGAAATGAAGAAAGAAAAACATTTAAAACCATCTAGAGAGAAAAAGTAAACTTGTCAGTGAAAGGATAATTTCTTGACGTTCAGTCCATGACTCTTTTCCCCTATTTTATTATGGCAGGGCTAAATATTCTATCAGGAACAAGTTACTGTTCATTCATTTGCATGCTCATATACTCTTCGTCTCTCCCTTTATATTGAATTTCAAGGTG
Source organism: Mellivora capensis (assembly GCA_004024625.1). NCBI lineage: Eukaryota > Metazoa > Chordata > Mammalia > Carnivora > Mustelidae > Mellivora > Mellivora capensis. The sequence goes on along the minus strand of PISX010022272.1, from coordinate 2,989 downwards.
TTTTAAAGAGATTGAAAGTAATTCTTCAAAATAAGTTCTTACACCAACAGGTGTTTTCCTAGAAGCACAGGTAAATAGATAAATGCAGATAGCACCTGCACATATATTGCTAGTTTTCCTGCAGAGAACCAGTCTTATAGTTTCCTGTTACAAGACAGGTAGATACCAAGGCATAGATCTATCCATCTATTAAAGCAATGGCACATTAGTTCTGAAAAGAATCCTTACTGAAAATGAATGGGCTGGTGGAAAGAAAAGGAAACTGCAGCTTCTTCCACTCACCTTCGTACAGGTGAGATAAACAGGTGCAGAACCACGGAGGGCACGGAGGGCTTCCAGCAACCTTTAGCCAAAAAAAAAAAAAAAAAAAAGACTACTTGAAAAATAATTTGTTCTGAAATTTGTTGAATCTTTCCTGTTGGCATAACTTATTACTGCACTTAATGGCTTTCCTGCAGTTGCTGTTTTATCCCATATATGAAAGTGTAATGAAAAGGTTAATCATAGCTCACCAGGGTTTTTTATAGTTAGAGGCTATTAATGGTTTGAATGGAGTCCAGATACTTCAAACCCTCAAGCATATTGAAAGAAACCAGTTATTAACTGGGTCCATGCCCTACATACTAAGGAGTACATAATAATTTCCACTCCAAACATATCTGGACTTAAAAGAATATGGGAAAATCAAAGGGTCTCTTCTAGTACCTGTTTACTGCTAGCTGTGTAAGTCAAATTTAACATTGTATAAAGTAGAGGGTTATTTGGTGTTTTCCATTTTTTTTTTTTTGCAATTGACCTAACAATTTCTAGTTAAGTATGAAGAGTGTCAGCTCTGGAATCAAAATTCGTGAATAAGAAACAAAGCTCTGCAAATTTTTACTTATATGACCTTGGGTCAATTATTTCACCTTGATATGTCTCCATTCAGTTTCTTTATCCATAAAATGAGTGTAATTGAAGTACTTAATCTGTACAGTTGTTGTGAGCATGTCATAAAGAAATCCCTGCAGAGGGCTTAGCATAGTGTCTACCATATAGTAAACACTCAATGAATGTGCAATTCTTATTACTGTTAATGTCATCATTATTGTTGCTACATGAAAATAAGAGATAATAACTTAAAAAGAATCCAAAACTCAAACAGAAAAAAAATATTAAAATTTTCCAAATAATGACCTATGCACAAAATTCCATTTATGAATGGTTTTAGTACTGACATGTATCAATAGACTCATTAATAGCTAGGATTCTTAAGAAAACGTGCTGCCCTTGTCTATCAATTTTACATTGCTGATTCACCTGTCCTCCAGTGTGAATAAGGTTTCTGTCATGGTTATGGTTATTCACTGAGCTGTGTACAACCTTTATTGCAGTAACTAATGATGTGCATTTCTCCAAATAGTGAGTGTGCATGGTGGGTCGTAAGAGTTGACTTGTAAACATAATAGAAAACTGCTCCATAAAAAAAGTAATATCCTCAATTGGACCTTCTGTATAATACATGTTTTTATATGTTTTTACTAGAATGGAGTCAGGAAACCTTGATATAAGATGTTAACTATTATTAGCAAAGTATTTTCAAAAGTTAGAGTTTTTAACATTTTATGGTCTGAAATTTTGATTATCAATGGCCCATAAAGACAGTCTTACTGAATAACTAGATCTGCATATCTATGTCATTCTTTTCAATGCCACAAAGTCCTGCTCCTTCCTCGGGAGCTTTAGCAGCCTAAAATACCAGAGAGGGGATATGCCACTAGAGAGAACTGACATCAGTTGGGCCATAAATGGACCAATGATATTTCTTATCTAGGACAAAATATTTGTTTTCCTCAATTCCAGTCACTAATTAAAAGTCCCAAATTTATTTCACTGCTTGTGGTGAGATGAATTATCTTCATTTGCTACATCACTTCATTAGACTTTGCTAGAAGAAGGCAAGGGGACTTTGGGAAGTGCAGAGAAAAACAGACAAAGAGACATAAACTTTCTTTTTTTCTTTTTTTTTTTTTTTTTTTTTTTGCAGAGAATATATTGAAGAGTGGGTCCATGATTGCCTTGTAAACAGCACATTCTAGGACCAGACCTTGAACAGATTTCCCTTTCTCCTCTTACATTTACAGATTCAAATTTATCATCTCCTGCCCTACCCTATCTCAAAATAGGGCTCTCTAAATAGTAAGGCTAGAAGGAAATGAATAGTAGACCATTCTAGTTGAGGCAGGGAAAGAAAGGCAGCTCCTTGAAGGGAAGTGGAAGGAAAAGGTAATGAGGGAAAGGGGAGGAAATCACAAAAGGTTAAGATTTTGTCCAAGCAGAATAGAAAGATGAAGGGTTAGGATATGGGAGAGACCTGAAGAAAGTCAATATGAGGTAGTCTGGGGTGAAATGAACACCTTCAAGCTGAGAATAAACAGAGGGAGGACAGTCCACTCAAATGGCACCACTTTTGTTCTGTTCAATTTAGAATTAGAACTAAATCTAAAGCAAAAGATTATTCTGTACATTTTTTTGGTGTTATGGGCTGAATGGGTTCTCCCAAATCCTATGTTGTAGCCCTAATCTCCAGTACCTCAGAATATAACTGTATTGGAGAAAAGATATTTGAAGAGATAAATGAGTTCAAATGAGGTCTTTAGGATGGGCCTTAATCCATTAGGACTAGAAGTTTGACACAGACATATGGGTACACAGAGAAAAGAAGATATGAAGACAGAAGGAAAAGAGCCATTCACAAGCCAAGGAGAGAGTCTTCAGAAGAAACCAATCCTGCTGACATCTTGTTCTTAGACTTCTCATTTTCAGAGATCTAAGGAAATAAATTTCTGTTTAAATTACTCAGACTATTGTTTCTTGGTCTTTTGGCTAAGATCAAGTGTACGCAGACTGTGGTACTTTGTTATGGCAGCCATAGAAAACGAATGTACCTGGTCTCTGATGTGCTTTTGTCTAAGTAATGGTAATATCACTTAATGATGGACATTACCAC
>PISX010022271.1:0-32040 GCA_004024625.1 Mellivora capensis | reverse complement strand
CTATGCAGCCATCAAAAGAAATGAAATCTTGCCATTCGCAACGACGTGGATGGAACTAGAGGGTATCATGCTTAGTGAAATAAGTCAATCAGAGAAAGACAACTATCATATGATATCCCTGATATGAGGAAGTGGAGATGCAACATGGGGGACTAGGGGGGGCAGAAAAAGAAGAAAAGAAACAAGATGAGATTGGGAGGGAGACAAACCATAAGTGACTCTTAATCTCATAAAACAAACTGAGGGTTGCTGGTGGGAGGGGGGAGGGAAAGGTGGGTGGGGTAATGGACATTGGGGAGGGTATGTGCTAGGGTTAGTGCTGTGAAGTGTGTAAACCTGGCGATTCACAGACATGTACCCTTGGGGATAAAAATTTGTTTATAAAAAATAAAAATTAAAACAAACAAACAAACAAACAAACAAAAAAACCCCCTGTCTTTCAGATTTATTTCTTCCTTTCTGTATTCATAGCCGTCAGCTTTCATGATGGTTATTACAATAATAAGGTCCTTCTTTCAAGCCATTTTGTACACAAAGAGTAGTATAACCTTCATAGTATTTAAAAAAAAATTGTCATCCTCCCCAACACCTAACACTCTACACAGACTTACAGTTGTTCCTCATTGCTTATCTCTGAAATCAAAACAGTCTGATATTAAAAGTCCTCTACGACTGGGGCACCTGGTTGGCTCAGTGGGTTAAAGCCTCTGCCTTCGGTTCAGGTCATGGTCTCAGGGTCCTGGGATTGAGCCCCGCATTGGGCTCTCTGCTCAGCGGGGAGCCTGCCCCCCCACCCCCCGTCTGCTTCTCTGCCTACTTGTGATCTCAGTCAAACAAACAAATAAAATTTTTAAAAATCCTCTACTACTATTATGATGCCTGTCCTTTAGGCCCACTTCTCTAATTGCTTTTCATCTTTCTTCTACACAGAGAATCCCCTCTGCCTAGTAACTATCTGCTTGACAAAATGTTATTTCCTCCAACTAGCATGGAGGCCCCTTCCAAATGCAAAACACTGCTCAATATCTTTCTTCATCTCAAAGCCAAGAACAACATTAAAAATAGCAAAGGACTAAGAATGTTAAATATCTTAGAATTTCTGTGTTTTATTTTGTTGAGACAAGAAGTATTATATTTTTTCTGTTACTTAATTTTACTTTTTATGTGTTAAATATACATAACAGAATTTACCATTTTAACTATTTTGAAGTGTATGGTTTTGTGACATGAAGTATATTCTCATTGTTGTGGGACATTCATATTTGTTATTGTTGAGTTGTAAGTTTTTCTATACTCTAGATATCAATTACTTATGATATATGATTTGCCAATATTTTCTTCCATTTTGTGGGTGCCTTCCACTCTTGATAGTGTCCATTAATGTGTAAAAGGTTCTAATTTTGATGAAGTTTAACCTATCCATTTTTTCTTTCATTGCTTATGCTTTTGGTGTCACATTCCTGAAATGATTGCCAAATCCAGTATCATGAGTTTTTCCCCTATGTTTTCTCCTAAAAGTTTCATACTTACAGCTCTTACATTAGGGTCTTTGATCCATCTTGAGTTAATATTTTGAGTTAATATTTGATAAAGTATAAGATAAGGATCTAAGTTCTTTTTCTTTTCTTTTTTTTTTTTTTTGCATGTGGATATCCAGTTTTCCTAACATCATTTGTTTAAAAGATCATCTTTTCTCTTTGGTGGGACTGGTTCCCTTCTCGAAAATAATTTGGTGATATGTGCAAAGGCTTATTTCTGGACTGTACTATATTCGATTTCTCTGTAAGTCTACTTGTATTCTGATACACACTGTTTTGATTACTATAGCTTTTTTTTTTTTAAAAGATTTTATTTATTTATTTGACAGAGATTACAAGTAGGCAAGAGAGGCAGGCAGGGAGAGAGGAGGAAGCAGGCTCTCTGCAGAGCAGAGAGCCCGATGTGGGGCTCGATCCCAGGACCCTGGGATTGTGACCTGAGCCAAAAGCAGAGGCTTTAACCCACTTAGCCACCCAGGTGCCCCTGATTACTATAGCTTTGTCGTAAGTTTCAAAATTTAAAAAAAAAGTGTAAAACTTCCAACTTCATTCTTCTTTTTCAAGATTATTTTGGGTTTTCAGAGTTACTTGAAATTCCATATGAATTTTATGATGGATTTTTCTACTTCTGCCGAAAGTGTCATTGGGATTTTGACAGAGATTGCTTTGATTCTAGAGAACACATGGGGTTGTAGGGACATCTTAAGATTTTCCAACTCATGACCAGGAAATTTCATTTATATTCTCCTTCAATTTCTTTCAGCAATGTTTTATAGTTTTTAGTGTACAAATCATTTGCCTTTTTGGTTAAGTTTATTCCTAAGTATTTTATTCTTTTTGATGCTATTGTAAATGGTATTGTTTACATAATTTCCTTTTTGGATTGCTCATTGTTATTACATAGAAACACAACAGATATTTGTGTATTGATTTTGAATACTGTAACACTGCTAAATTTTAACTTTATTGTTAAAACTAATTTTATTCAATGCTATGTTCAATGAATATAATGTGAAAAATACAGAAAAACAAAAATGAATCAAATTATCCACAGTTCCTCCACTCTGAGCTAGCTAACCATGCAATATGTTCTTTCATTTTCTTTCTCTCTTCTTCTCATAACTATTAATATTTTTAGTCCTCTTTTGCTGCTTAAGAGTATATAATGAACTTGAATTATTTTAGTTAAGACATATGTTCATAAAAGGTCACTGCCTGTTTCCTTGTCTCCTTAGCTCAAATTTTTTGAAACCTAACACTGGCTCTATCAATATTTAAAGGCCTCATTTACAAATTGTAAGATGGCTGTTATGTATTTTTTAACTACTTAGTTGCTAAACCCAGGAAACAAATGTCATTTGAAGATAGCTTTGGGACAAATAGTGCTATTGTGATTTCACTAAATACTTCTTGAGGGTGGGTGGAAGAGTCCAGTTCTTTTCATGGACTTGTTCTCACCCAGGAAAGAAATTATGAGTCATGATTTTGGTCTTAAAGCACCAATCAGAAAATAATAAAGGAAACATGTGTGTCTGAGTGGAGTAATACTCATTTATCATGAATAGATATATGACTCTGCTATCTGAGGTAGATAAATTTTATTCTCCATCTTTGGTCAATTTGTTGAAGTCTGAAGCTTTGCAATTTTAGCATTTTAGATGAAGTGGCATTACCAAAACTATTGGGCTTAGCTCTAGTTCCTTTGTAGTCTTACATAAGGAATACACAAAGGTGGTCACAGGATGCCAAATGAGAAGTGTGTAGATACTTAGAATTGTTGGTTTCCATGCTGCTCAAAAGGGTATTCCACAGACATTCACTTAACCCATTAATAAATATTTGTTGAATTCCTACTATGTGCCAGGCCCAGTGCTAGGCACAGAGGACAGGTCAATGAGTAAAATACAAGTTCCATCTGGGCCTAATTTCTGGTTATGTAACAGTACCATCCTTGGTTAGTTGGTTTAACCACTCTGTTTCACATCTGAAAAAGAGGGAGTTAGATTACATTATGTCATGGTTTCTTTCAGTTCTAAAAGAAATGATTTTGCAATGCTATGATTCTGACTATTTGGCATACACACTGTCTATATAATTCCAGTACAGGAGGAATTCATGATGTTGTCTATTTCCAACCTGACAAACTGCTGACCTCTTAGACTTCCCCCTCCCATCATCTCTTGACTCCCCCTCCTCCTACTTCTTCTCTTTTCCCAGCAACACTGGAAGATTAATAATTACACATGGATGTCACAAATACGTTGTAAGAGCTTCACTTTCTTGATATTCCACTAAAACCAAATGAGTAAAAGCAGCCAGGGCAGCAATCAATTCCTAGACAAGGTGATATCCCTTAGCTGTATACTATTTTTGGTTTTACTGGGCTCTCATTTGTTACTCATTAGCATTCCTAAGGAGCAAAAGAAAGGCAAGATGCATTTAACTAAAATCAGCCTGTGGTTTCCAGAATATCTTCCAAAGCAAATGAAAAAAAAATTAAATATGAGTTAATCTTATTTTCCTTTAAATACATGATTTTAGTTTATTGCTGTAATTAGAGTTTGAAAAAGCTTACATTCGAGAGAAATAGAAATCTTCCAACATCTCTATTTATCTCTGAAACAGACCAGATTGTACCACTTGGCATTTCATTTTTTACATCTTTGCATCTTCCATCACAATTTCTCAAGCTTAAAAACAAAACAAAAATATCCCTATCTATTCTAATACTGTACTTAATTTTCTATAATTCTGAAAGAAAGATACAGAGTACACCCCAAGGTTCAAAAAATAAGAGCAACAGTTAAAAAAAGAGAAGTACTTCCTATCAAAGCCATACTTAAGATAGTCTCATTTTCTCACCCAGTGTAGCAACAATATAGGAAAGATGATAGCTAAAATTAGACCTCACTGCAAAATATCAATCTGTTCTTAGCACTGCCAATAGTACAAACACACACACTCACACACACACACACACACAATGTTTTCATTTATTTCCTTAAATCATATGAAAAGTCCAATAGCATTAGAGACTGAAGTAAAGGGATTTTGTTACCCTCCATGATTTCTATTGACCCTAGTTATGGTATTAATAGATGTTTTTTGGCTAAGTTTGGGAGGGTCTGGATAAATAAAATGGAAATGTTTCTTTATCATAGGATATCTCAGGGCCTTTAATTTGCTAATATACATTGTAATTCTCCTAGAAGGAAATAATGTAAACATTTTCCAAATGCATTTGACCCTATGACCTTTATTTGAAGAGTAATTCTCAAAAACAAATGCAGTGTCACATTCTTATTTTGTAGATGAGGAGACTCTGCTCATAGTGGTTGGGACTTGCTCTGAGATCACAGAATTCATAACAGAGCTAGAGCTAGAACCCACTTCTCTTGACCCCCAGCCAATGTTTCCTTCTAAAGTAAGACAAAAAATGATTTGAGGTCCTAATGTTTTACTCTGTCTTCTCAATACATTCCTAACACAGTATCAGTTGTCTTGGGTACGGGTCACAAAGCAAGAAAAAACTGATACAATATTCTGGATTGGGATCTGTGGACCGCTGGGATTTGTGAGGCTCCGATACACAGATTTAAGACCTACTCTGGGAGTGCCTGGGTGGCTCAGTTAAGTGTTTGCCTTCCGCTCAGGTGACGATCACAGAGTCCAGGTATTGAATCCTGCACTGGGCTCCCTGCTCAGTGGGGAGTCTGCTTCTCTCTCCGCCCTTATCCCCGGCTTGTGCTTGTGCTCTCTCTCACTCAAGTAAATAAATAAAATCTTAAAAAAGTAATAAAAAATAAAACCTAGTGTATCCATTGACTCAATGATTTTCAAGTGGAATTTCAGGAGCAAATTCATTTCCCAAAACAAGCATTTTAAAATTTTCCTTTCCCCATTGCCACCGATTCAGTGGCCTCATTCAGATAGTTTTCTTACCTATAAAAAGGACACAGAAATAGAAATCATCTTATAAGCAATGCAGTTAGTTCTGGTTAAACTAAAATATTTAGTTCTAAAAGTTACTTACTTGAAATATAGACCTATATTGCAATGAAATCAACATATTCACACAATCAAACTGGTATGATAAAACCCATTACTGTGAAAAAGTCCATGACATTAATACATTTGTTCTTTTATCTGGAGAATGAATGGAAATGGTTTCTCTACTGAACAACTGATTACATATATACACAAAAACTCTTACACTAAATATAAACCAATGGCCATGACCTCCTAAGTTGTCAGGAAATAACTCTGGTCCTAGGGACAAAGAAAACAGCGGGACCAAAGATGTCAACCACTGTCTTAGAATTAAAAGCATCGCTCCAGAAGTTGGACACCAGAGTTGACCGCATCCCTGGTTTCCATTGTTGGAGTATGCAGAGATAGCCAGAATATAGCTTCTTACACGAATGCTGAAGTAAGTGAGGGAGGAAATTATTTCACTTTTTAATTATGCGGTATTTTGCCTAACTATCCTTTTGTTTCTTAAAAAGGAGACATCTTTCCTTTAATGACCCACTAGTTTAAAAAAATCTATGGCACTGGGGAATTAAGGATAAGGAGACAAGCTCTTAAACTGGGTTGTTTTTCTGCACACTAATGAAGTTCATAATTTAATTGGAGGAATTATTAGATACATTCTCTCCTTATAATGGTACAAACCGCAGAGGAAAATGAGCTGCTTATGCATATATTCTCCTTATAACTCAAGAAATCCTCAAGGATTTAAGAAATATGTTCCAAATCAGAATGGTACTCAGTTGTCCACTTAAAATGGGTTCATACCATAAATCTTGATTCTAAGCATTGCCACTGGAGTTAAGTAGCAATTCTTTTGTGTTGCTTTTTATTTTTTATTTTATTTTATTTTTAAGATTTTATTTATTTATTTGACAGACAGAGATCACAAGTAGGCAGAGAGGCAGGCAGAGAGAGAGAGGGGGAAGCAGGCTCCCTGCTGAGCAGAGAGCCCAATTCGATGCCTGGGCTCCATCCCAGGACCCTGGGATCATGACCTGAGCCAAAGGCAGAGGCTTTAACCCACTGAGCCACCAAGACACCCTGTTTTTTATTTTTAATTAAGGTTACTAAGCTTTCATCTGAGTGCTCTTATTTACTGAACTTCATTCTTCCTTTAAGGGATTTGAAATGAAAGTTTATTTTTTATTTTTTATTATTTTTAAAGATTTTATTTATTTATTTGACAGAGAGAGAGATCACAAATAGGCAGAGAGGCAGGCAGAGAGAGGGGGGGGAAGCAGGCTCCCTGCTGAGTAGAGAGGCCTGATGCGGGGCTCGATCCTAGGATCCTGAGATCATGATATGAGCCAAAGGCAGAGGCTTAACTCACTGAGCCACCCAGGCACCCCTGAAATTAAATTTTAAAAATTTGGATGGTAAAATGGTTAAATATTCATTTAACTTGAAAAAAAAAAAGACTCGAGCATAGGATCATTTACTGCAAATTTATGAAATGTTATTATATGAAAGAAGTAGTACACTTATTCACTATAGTTCCAGAAGAGATAATGTGGACTAATATATGGAAGTTAAAAGGAAAAGCACATTATTCTCAATTGAAAGGTAAATTCTCTTAAGATAAGCTAGGGTAGCTGGTCATTTCCAAGTTTATCCATTAATATCTGTGGTTTGTTTTGTGTTTAATGGTGCCTATTAAGCAGAAGTGGTTGCAGGTATTAAGTTTGTGGAAAAATATGGGGGGAAATTAACATTTAGAAAATTTAGTTCATTTCTTTACTTTTTTGCTCCCCTCAGAAAATAAGAAACTAACATCAGAATTTTATTTTAGCTGTGAAGCACTTAGATCTAACACATAAGCACCTAGATCTAACACAGAAATTAGTTATGTGTTAATTGGATATATTAGTCCAATCACACATTATAAAATTGATTAAAATGAGTTAAGAAGTTAGGGTTCAGATAAACACACAGCAATCTGGTAGAGTGAAATACAGAGCTGGGAGTCATAGAGAGAGTGAGTCCCAGAACATTCCAAGAAGGGCAGAGCCACAAGACTCACTTATTCATTGTTGCCATTGAAAGATGGCCCCTTTGGGAACATTCTAGGTCTTCTGTTTGGATTGAACTCACTTCAGGCTAGTGTGGCTGGAAGAGCATAATGTAGGCAGTATAAGGTTTGTAATTAGCAGCATGATTTGTCACTTTATTATGTGTGGATGTTAAAAAAAAAAAAGGAATGGAATTTCTCTGTTCCTCAGTTTTCTCATCTGAAAAATGGAGTTATGTACCTGCCTGCTTCACAAATTTCTTGTGAAGATTCAAAAAAAGAAGGTACCTGCCAAGAACCTTATAACGGGAGTGCCATACAAATGTAAAGGATGGGGGCGCCTAGGTGGCTCAACAAATGTAAAGGGTCGTTACTTAAATATTAATGGGGGCTACTGAATGAACTTAATTCATCCCCTCTTTTCTGATTTCCTCCTAATTCCCCGATTACTTCTCAATTTCCATCAGAAATTACATCTTACATGACAGTATTCCAGAGTTCTGTAAATGTTCTATAAGTGACCATAGTCATTTGTAATTACAAGGGAAAACACCCTATTATATCATTGTCCTCCATTCCCTGAACTTCAACCATCACATGGAAGGTGGTAATTTTCAAACTTACACTTCTATCATCTCAAACCTCTCTCTGCAACCGCAGAGCAGTACTTTTAAATCCTTGACTGGACTCATCACTGGGATTCCTACCAAAGTATTTCCTTCAGCCCTTCTTTACTCTGATTGGTCACCAAGTCCTATTGACTTCGTACATAGCTCTTTCAAACCCTTATGTGATGATGGCTTTTGTGGGATTTAGAGAGATTTTCTGGATTCCTCACTTGGGCATCAGGACTTGGAGTTACAGCTGCTCTCCTGCTGAGCCACATTGCTGCTCTCCTTGTCTCTTATGCAGTTCCTCACTAACTACAGCTGCACTGAAATATCCTCTAAGACCATTGCCTTACCATGTTTCTCACCTGCACTTCGTTGCTCTATGAGAATCTACATCATTTTAGATTTCCTAGCACATGGGGGAGTTCAGAGGCCAAGATGCCAGAATCCTTCAATGCTTCTTGGAGATGCTGAAGATCCAGAGAGAGAAGATGGAAGGGCTTCCCCAGGATTTGTCCACTCAGGCCAGTTCTCAACTATCTGGATTTCCTTAACAGGCTGTGCTGTTCTTAAGCACAACTGGTCATCTAGAACATCCATTCCACCCTGGCTACTTGGCATTCCACAGCACTGATTTCAAGTTGCCATGCAAGTGTGACATCCTCATCAAAGCTTTTCCTAGGCTTTGCAGATTATATTAGTAGAGCCTTCCCTGCCATCATATTCATGTGGCAAAAGCACTGGACCCAAGTTGCTTTTTTTCCCCCCCTCATGTCTGTGCTCATTCTGGTTTCAGCTCCTTGAGAGCGTTGACTATGCCTTGTGCATCTCTATATACCCACCATCTAAGCCAGCATCCGTCCCAGTTTATCTTGTTTATCTTGGAGATAAACAATGGGGCACAGAAGACAAAATCAATTCTGTAAACAGGAAGGGACAGCTAACTACCTGTGAGGTGCTTGGGCTGGCACAGCAATGGGTGAGAAATGAATAAACACCACAGAGAAAAAAATTATGATAAAAATTATGAAAAAAATTATTGATAACTATGTTCAGAAATATTGTGTAATGAGGCAAGTAATGGAGATGTGGGTTAGAGTTTTCTAGGTCACTGAGAAAAGTTCTGACAATTCCATCCTAAAGTTTTTGAGGTTGAAAAAGATTTTCTATTATTATGTCTGAAATCAGTAGCCTGATGCATTGCTGGTAGCACATCTTACAGATAAATGAGCACATTGTCAAATGTTCGTTTGTCTTTCAGATTTAACAATTATTATAATAAATCACATTGCTTCCTTGAAACTGTTCATCTCAAAGAAACAATAAATAATGCTGAGTTAATAGACTACAAAACCTATGCATCTGACAAGGATAGTGTTCAACTTTTCAACTAATTTAATTATGGAAAGCTTAGAAGGAAACAAAATATTTAAAAATCAAAATTTCTAATTATGTAACTAAGAAAACATTTTGGACATTATCTATATTTAACAGCCTATGAACTGAACTCCCTGTCTGTATAAAAAGATGTTCAGAACAAATATCTACTCTTCATTTCTCCTCTCACCTCTCATCTGGGTAGATTTTATTTATGCATTAGACGACCTTTTTGGCCATTAGAACCATCTTGCTTCAACAGTTAATTAACACAAGTACCGTAATTTAATACAGTTAATGCTACTTGATGCCCTTTAATGTACCTTCCATTAGCGATATTATTGTAGTATTACTCTGTAAATTAAAATGAGATCAAGACTAAGAGAGCCACTCTTTAATTAAGGTACTGGCACACTGCACTCGTCTATTATTCACTAGAGAAAATCACCCTGATTTACTGAAGTAGGACAACCATAAGTCAGAATTAGCCCATGAAGATTATTAGGTTTATTGAACAATGTAAGTACTATGGAGTCGCTGAGATTGCCAACAGCCATGTTTCCTCTTTTCCCTCCATTATCTTAATAAATACACAATGAGAGGGAGTAAATGGAAGCAAAATAAGTATGCAGCCAAAGAGGCATAAAATTTTTATGATGGGATTATAGTTTTTGTCACCAGTAAATAGGTATGTGATGTGTGGCATGCTGAAAGGAACATAAATGCTACATTCTTCTAATAACGATCAAAACATTACTTTTACACCAAATAGTAACCAGTATGAAACACAAAGGCCGTGTGCACATGTGCATGAGCAGCTGAGAATTAGAATTCATTGTCAATTCAAAGATTCTCTACCTGTGTTTGTTTCATAGCTGAAAAATCTTGTATTGCTTGTATTGTATCTTTTATGGATATCTGCCCACTTTCCCCAAATAATTCACACCAATTCCCACATTATGGTGACTTGTAAGAAGTCAAAAAGTATCCTTATAATGATCAGATATATTCATGTAATGGCCTGTTAAATGCTGCAGTCATTTGAGGGATGGTAGAGAGAGGGTTGAGGGAGACAAAGGCCTGTTATATTTTGGAAAGTTTTTATTGATGATGTCTTTGAAAAGGAACCCTTAGAACTTTCTTTTGGGTATCATCAATTAATATTCAATCTTTCTGCAGATGATTTGCTATCTATGAAACAGATGACCTAGACCACTAGCCCTACTGAAGTTTTCAAGGGTAAAATATACAGATCAGCTTCTGTACTGAAAGGCTCATGCACCAGGGGTGGCTCAACCGCTCTCTTTACTGCCTCCATTTCCCTTATATAACTTAAAAGCTGGAGACACGCCTGAGCCGTCAGGCCTTGCTTCCTTAGTCTCACCCCTAAGATAAAAATACCCCAGCCATCTGGTGCCTAGCATGGTATACGCCAGCATCAGTTTTGCCCTGAGGAATTTGGACAGAGTTTAGAGGTGATAGAGGGGGCCCTTATGGAAGGAGCTCACCTCTACTGGACCTTTCCCAGCTGCTTCCTCACTAGCTTACAGTTGACTGGTGAACAGGAAAAGACAGCAGAGATGAGTCCCAGAGAAGGGAGGATGTCTCCTGCAACTTTCCCAGAGCCCATGAGATGCAGTTGCAGGGTACTAGCAGGATCATAGATAAAAGAAAAGTCGTAAATCTGGTGGGAGTCTACTTTTCTAACATGCCACTTTTAAGGGATAGTATCTCTGACCCCCATAGAGAATGCATAAAAATTCCTGTCACTTTAAAGTGTATTTACACCGTCTTTTTTAAATAATCAGAGGAAACAAAAATGAATGTGCAGAGGCACCTGGGTGGCTCAGTGGGTTAAAGCCTCTGCCTTCTGCTCAGGTCATGATTTCAGGGTCCTGGGATTAAGCCCTGCTTCGGGTTCTCTGCTCAGTGGGAAACCTGCTTCCCTCCCTCTCTCTGCCTGCCTCTCTGTCTACTTGTAATCTCTCTCTTTCAAATAAACAAATAAAATCTTAAAAAAAAAAAAGAATGTGCAGTAACACAAATAAGCTCCAACAATGTTTACTTCCCAACCAAAAGCTTCACACAACTGCCTTCTTTACCAGTGGAAGATGAGACGGTGTTTGCAGAAGTTGGACGCTAAGGATTTTGGCTTGGATTATAAACGTCTCAAACTGCAGGAAAACTGAATTAGATGATTTTATCTAACAGTGAAGATCACACTAGGATTCAAATTCAAACCTCAGCTTATGAATTTTGACACTTATTCTTGTAGGTGAACTGATTACTTGTTGCTTTGTTGTAGAATGCTATGGTTAATAATATCAACATCCATTATTTTTATATATTGTAGTCCCCAAGAAGAAGAACTGGACACTGATGATCACTTACAAAAATATTTAGGAGTATAATGGCTACATTTTACTATAAATAGCCAATTCATATTTCAGGCCACAGTTCCAGATTGTCCTCTGGTTGTGCCCTGCTGATCCGTAGGCTTTCCTCTACACCCTGCAACCTACAAGTTCAGTACTCCTCTCAGAAATACTATTCTGCTTTCAAGAAATCTTCATCGTATGTCACCAAGATCTTAGTTAGCGGTTTTTAAAGAGGCTCCATTGCTAAAGACTCCTGACTCTTCCGGGAGGAACATCCAGTTCCTGCTACTTCCCACAGTTCAGAATCTGAAACCTCTACCACCACATTGAGGTCATGCCCACCACTCCATTCTGTGTCCCCATTATGACTTTCACCTTAACACCAGTGGCCTCTCCTTCCTTGTACAGATACAATACTATTATCAAAAAGATAGGTTGAGTCAACTCTCAGAAAGACCAGGGAGTCTTAACACTTCTTCAGTTTCTGAGGACTGGGCTATCTTAAGGAATATTGGATGCCAATTCACTTAATGGAGCCTGCTGTATTTGTTTAAATTTTAGAATTGCCTAATGAGACTTATATGATTTATGGGCCATTTATATTCTTAACCTCAACTATTCTGACTTGAAGCTCTCTCAGCATTTTTAGAATGATTATTGCTTTGCTTTCTCTTTTTTCCATTTTGCTGTATACCTCACTGATTTTTAGTTTTCTCAACCAATTACTTCATGCTTCAACTCCTGTCAGCTGGATATCTGGTTACCAACCATAACACAGTTAAGAAATCTGGTTGAACAGCTCTACTTTAGAGGTCCTGGTTCTTATTACCTGAGTTTTTCATTAAAGCATCCTCAAAATTCTTGGAAACTTGCTCAAGTGTGTATCTGATGTATTATCAAAACCAAAGATATGCCTGACGGTGACCGCTAATGGTTTTAAACTCTGGTCCATCTGTATTTGACCCCAAAAATGAAGGGAGCCTGCCTCAGGTCCATATTTAAGTGGCAGCATATCTTTTTAAGGCAATAACCACGGAAACCCTGAAAAACAGAGTTCAATCCTTTTTAACAAATGCATTGTGCTTCCTAAGTGCTTTTGATTCCGATTTAATAAATTTAAAGGGATATAACTCACAGTTCAGAAACTGTGCTTTGTGCAATGCAATGAAATGTAAACGGAGAGAGATACCATGTTGGAATCCTATTTGGCATTTGAAAACAATGGAAAGATGTATTTCTTGTTTTTTGGTATCTTTTAAAGAGCAGCTGGCTTTGTTCTCCCTGGCTTCACTGCCTTAAAGATTTAAATCACCCCCTGATCTAGGGAGTTCCTTGGACTCAAATAAGATGCCTTTTTTTTTTTTTTTTCCCTCCCCTTCTGTTTAAATTCTAAGAAATTCTGCCAGGCTCAGGTTCAGTGACAGTGAGTCTGGGATCACAAATTACTGCTGGGTAAGAAGGGTCTCAAATTTCTCCAGACCTAGCTCTAGACTGTGTTCCTGAGGAAATGTTGTAGTAGAGAATGGCTCATGTCTCTCTAAGCTGTGGGACCAACATACTGCCAGTTTCTTTGAACAACCATTCTCATTCCAGTCAGACAGATGTTTTCTTACCTTCCGTGCACCTTTATGTCTGAGATCGCATAAAAGTAGCGTGCCAAGTGTAGCTCATCTACAAATATTTCCCCAACCGCTGGTCTCAAAAGCCTTATCCTCAGGTCTGTGACTGTAAAGAAATCTCTGAGTTTCTTGGTTGTATCCAGCTGTCCATAGAGAGAAGCCATATTGCGTAGCCACGGTCCAGCAAAAAATGCAAACCTGTCTTTGATTTCAAAGTGGATTATTTTGCTATTTGTCATATATCCTGTAGAGTACTCTTCGGTGCAAATGATTTCTAAGACCGTACGCTGTGATAAATCCTTCACAGATTTGGGATCCATGTGAAAAGCGTCTAAGCAGTCTGTGGCGTAATACTGGTAGGGTTGCCATGTTCGTCCATAATCGAGAGATTTCTCCAGGATCATTTGGTCGGGACGCCCCGATTCAAAGGTAATAACTATGTTGTCTGTGAGCTCAATGGTTTTGCTCCAAGACAGAGTGATGTTAACCTGGAGAGGCTTGGGATATTCCTTCCAAGTAGCAGACTGCCAAAACGTGGAGGGATGTCTTCCTTCAAAATCAAACATCAGCTCAGGGGGGTGCGCCAGCTCGGGGGTACTTGCATCACACTCATTATTGCACATGTAGGGGTTGCCCTATGGAAGAAGAACAGAAGAGGGTGCATCAAAACACTGGTTTGACACAACTCTTGCCATTGCTGTTGCTATGTAAAAAGCTAGAAAGGAAGGAAAGGGTGGGACCCTGTTTGCAGTAATCATTTTTATTTGCCTTCACTGGATTCTCCTCTTTAAAAGTTTTGAAAAAAAAAATGAGGCAATATGGTAATTTTCTTGTCTGGTTTCCTTCCATGGGCTTTAAGAAATGAAAACAGTTTATTTATCCCATATGTGTTAGACCCATAATGTGGTCCCAGAAGCACAAAGACACTGAGCAACTATCTAACAGCTCAATACCTCAGCATCCTCTCAGAAAGATGCTTTAGAAAAGCAAGGAAATCCCTCCATGCCTCAAGGACGTTCCTCAAGAGCACAGTTCTTTAAAAAGTCATTTTTCAAGCAAACCTTTAGAATTAGCAATGAACCGTAGATACCTGTGCCATGTTTGGGAAACAATACCCCCATACAACATTCAGCTTCTTCTTGGTTTGCCTCAAATCCATCATACTTAACTAGGCCCCTGCTTCATAAAGCCTGTTCTTAAAGCATTTACTTTGTCACCACAAATCATTAAAATGTGGTATACTACAGGCTCTGGGGCTTGGTCCAAACATCTGCCATCCTATTAGCTAGAGGCAAGGGGGATTGCATAGGAAGGACTTGGGGCAGGGGCATGCTCCAAGTTATGAGGACAGGAAAATCCAGTACTTAATGAGAAGTATGTGCCACAGCCACTTAATGTGTTACTTTGTGCCGGCCCAGAGTCAGCTGTCCAGGGATGTTAACCGTTACTATTACTTCCCCCTGACAAAGGCTGTCTCCTTCACCATCCACTCAAACAAGAAGCTGGAAATAAATCTTGAATCACAACAAGTTATAACACCACTTATGCTACACTTAATGGCTGCTTTCAGTTTTCATCAGATGATTCCATGGCAAACAGCTGGCTCCCTGATTCTTGTTTATTTTGTGTTTAAGAAAATAAATGGTATCATTTGGAGTCAACTATTCAGGCATTTCTCCCTAATCCTCTACTGGGTAATTATAAGCATGGATGGGTGAAAGAATCGACCCTCTGACATTGTCCTTAGGCTTTCTCTTGTAATTACAATTAGATTTTTTTTTTCTTTTTCATGAACTGAGAGCTTTTCATCATACCTGCAGGATGCATGAGCCGGGTCTCAAATAATGAATTTACACTTTAGACCTCGACGCTCAGTTACCAGCTGACTCCGTGAAATGTGAGATGAACACTGGAGAATTGCTTTGGCCTCTCTAGAGGCAATTTCTATGTCAGCTAATACTTTCACTCTTTTTTTCCCCATTAGTGCAACTGAATCCTAAAGCTGGCAACAGGTTTGGGGGACTTAAGTATAATTGAGATGGGGTAGGAGAAAGGAGAGAAGGTACATTATCTGAGGAACAGAACTGTATTAAAAATACATTCAAGGCATCAGTGATAATGGAAATGTTTCTGTACTTCTCTCTCGAATTTCAATTCCCTATTCCTGATCCCAGTGTCTGTGGCACTATTTATAGTATCCCCTTCAAAACGAGCCAAGGGGGGAAAATAAGTTTCTGTTCCAGGTGGAATATATCACCAAATTTATTATTATTTAAGCTCTCTTAAGCATACCAGAGAGCCAAATGCAAAGCTCTGAAAACTGGCAAAGGCTTTTTATGGAGGGCTATAAATATTGTGGAATCTGTCAAGATTTA
Source organism: Mellivora capensis (assembly GCA_004024625.1). NCBI lineage: Eukaryota > Metazoa > Chordata > Mammalia > Carnivora > Mustelidae > Mellivora > Mellivora capensis. The sequence goes on along the minus strand of PISX010022271.1, from coordinate 16,102 downwards.
TAAATTCTAAATATATGTAAATGCACATTTTACTGGAAGGGGTCAGATTTACACAAATCACACCTTCAGTTGAAATTTACTGAAAAAATATGGTCACTTCAAAATCGACCAGCATGTAGCCATCTGCACAATCATTAACTTGGACGCTACCACCTTCCTCCTGACAAAAGCATCTTCATCCGAGGTCAAGGGCATCAAAACACAGGAAATCAGCTCTGCAGGATACACCAGGGTGAGTTATTAGACATTTGTATTAAGTCATGTTGGAAGATGGCATTTCTTGGACTTCACCATCGATGTGCAGATTTTCTCAAAGGGGGATAGGGTACTGAGACCGAGAGGGAGACATAGCAGGCTGATTCTGGTTATGGGTGGATCCTAGCAAACCCATATATTATGCCTTAGGAAATACACTTGAGGATATCTACCTAAAAAGCATTCGTTGCTACATTTGGTAAAATGTGTTGACAATAACTATCATTATTTAGAACTTATGGGTCAGGCCATTTATATACATTATCCCAGGTAATCCTTTCTTCTGCTACTTTACTGTAAAACTGAGGCATAGAGAAGTGTTCTCTAAGTTGCCCATGGTCATATAAAAAGGTGAGTAAGGGACTGAGCCAAGACCCATGTGTCCTGCCCTTGCCCTGACCTTTTTCAGTTCTCAAGTCAATGGTGTTACTTGTGATGGAACCCAGTCTTAGAAACCAGATTGGTAGTAGAAAGGAAGAGTCAAAGAGTTTTAGAGGCCAAATAAGCATTATCATACATTTGAGATATCCTGAAGTTATGAATCTTCCATAGCTTCATGTAATACCTAGTTTCAGAACCGTTAATTGACCATAGAGCTCCTTTTTGCTTTAGTAACCCCTCTTTCTATGCCCTAGAAGTGGTGCTCTGGAGAACATCCTTTGAGATACTCTGCTTTGTATTACTCTTTGTATTACGTGTGGATGCCAGATAGCACTGCACAACTCAAAGTTTTAGTCCTTTAATGAAGACATGGCCACATAAAGCACTCCTCTGCTTTTGTTCCCCAGGGACACCCTTCCACTGGGGCTCAGCAGGACAGCCAGCTTAGGATAAATGCTTCCATTTACATCAAATTGTCAGCCATCAAAATGCATGCCAGGACAAGGAGACAATTTTATTTCTTTGCACTGATCTTGTGCTTTAAGCACCTGAAAAATGAGAAAAAAGTTTCATGCGTGCAATAATTATTTATTGATTGCCCACTATACTACTATATTTAAGGTACTTGTCTTGACTTTCAAGATGCAGTCCTAAACAAATCCCAGTCCTGGCTTTCAGCAGAGCTTCCATTTTAGTTGGGGGAGATGCACTAAAGAAACAAATACATCATGTTCCATAATGCTACTGGGTGGTAACTGCTCTGGAGAAAAATAAAACCAATTAAAGGGGAGAAGGGTGTTGGAGGAGAGATATTGACTGTAATTTTATATTGGGAGGTCAGAGAAAATCTCTCTTGGATAATGTGACATTTGAGGAGATTAAGAACAATTCCCAATTTACACTGAAGATGATCAGAGTTTGACCAGAATGACAGTTCTATCCTGCATCTGACTCTACTCTTAGTGATAATTTCAGCAGCATAGCAATTTATTGAAATGGATGAGTAAACAAATCATTTCTAATGAGAATCTATACCAAATGGCTGTAGATCCCCTGTCCCCCCCCAAATCAATTGAACCATTTTTATTTCATAGCCCTCATACTCTTTTAGAAGATTCATGATTTGATGACCATTAACATAACTTACTGAGAGACGATGATACTGAGAGAAAATTATTAGGGAGGAAAAAAAAAAGATTTCATTTTGGTCCCTTACGAAAGAAGCCTGCATTTGTAGTAAGAGATTAAGAAAAAAAGAGAAAGCTGAAGATCGAGCTGAAAACCTTACTGTTCTAGAAAGAGAAAGCTGAAGGAGAGATTATATGCTAAAATATTTCGTGTAAATATTTCATATGGGTGTGATCTGAAATACTGTTGTTACAGAGAATCATCAATATGAAAACAATTGCTGTTAAAGGGATTAGAGTAATTAAATTTTCAACAACTTCAACCCCACCCTAATCCTCCCTAATACCATTAACAATGAGATTTCTATAAGAAAAATAACTTTCCCCTACTTGTGAAAGCAAAGAACTCTTCTTGAAGCTAAATCTAACAGATTCAGGCATTAGCAAGTGTAAGTAATTATTTTGTGGCCAGCAGGCAGCTTTAAATAGATCTTAATTTAACTCCTACAAGCAACAGATCCTTAACTGATTGTCTATGGACAAAGCAGAAAATATTTATGACTGCGCTGATAATATTTGCACCATTAAGAGATGCCTAAATAATTAAACAGATATTGCTGCTAAATGTTTTTTATAACAATTAGAAGATGAAGATTGTGATGCTTAATTTCATTAAAAAACAATGTTAATATTTTACCTCTGGGAGAATTGAAGTTAGTTATTAATTAGCACTTTGTAACCAAAGTGGAATGCTATTCTTCCTTAATGTGCTTTCAGAACTTAAAAGGATAAATAAAAATTTGAGACGTGTTTTTATGGCGTCTATTGATAGAATTACCTTCCTTCTGGCAAGAGATACTTTGACAAGCATATCCTTTCAACAGAGATCTGCTAGACCTTTCAGAGTTAAAAAAGAAAGCCCTACATAAGCAGTAGTAACATAATACTTGTGGTTCCTACCATTTTGAACTTCCCCTTCTAAGCTTTACCTTATTGGCAGACTATTGGGAATGAGTTGGAAATGTCGGGAATTCTCCTGAGAGGTCTGCCACTGAACTGTATGTTACATGTCAAGCAGGCATGTACTTGCACGTCGTGGTGAGAAGCATTTGCATTAACACTTACACTGATCATGAAAAACAGTGAGGTGGCGCTGCCTCACACCCATTTGCATCTGGCGCGTCCTTGCTTGTTTGATCACTAAGTGACATTAAAAAAAAAAAAAGACACATAGGTAAAGGGAGCAGAAACAGTATCCTGGGATAGCTCTCCCAACTTGTATCCACTGTGACTTTGCAACAGGTATCACTGTCTTTGCCAATGCAGTATAGTCTACTGCTCATCTCTCAGATGGATGAACCATGGGCACTGTTTTAACTGCGGGGCTAGGCTATCATCTTAAGGACTGAGGAGATGGTTTCCTTTTCTTCTCTTTCATTCGTCTAATTTTTGGTGGTTAGGAACCCCTGCTCCCAGTCCCTCTTTGGAACTGGCTTCTTGCCTGGCTATAAGACAGGAAGGCCCTCCTTTTATGACTCTTCTGAAGGCTCTCAGACTATTCTGAGTCCAAGAGCTGAATCTCATCACTGAGGCTGAGGTGCCCCTTCTAGGTCTTACAGCTTTGTTACTGGTGATAGAAGGAAGAGAAATCAGGACTATAGGTATGTATAATTCAAGATGGTGGATACCTTCTCCAGAAATCTGAAAGGTAAGTGTCAGCAACCCCAGTACCGACAGTCCTTGATGACACACAGCTATGGGGATAAACTCTTCCTGTTCTCAGGTAGGTCCACAAGGTTTCCAGTTGTTCATTATCCCTTTGTACATCAAGGGCAGTAATCTCTACCAATTGCAGTGCAACCTCACTTATAACCCACACCATTAATTGGCATGTTGGGTCCCAGTGTGGGGTATACACACAGTAACAATATAGCCTTGAATATTATGGGACTGTCCCAACTTTAGATATTCTGAAAGTGCTGCGACAAATGTCCCTTTATATTTGCCAGAGCATGAAGGCCAAATTTTGCTTCGGGAAATATGGCCACTCTAAGCATAATAGAGGATAAAGAGTTTTGTTTTTGTAACTCCTGAGCTAAAAACCAACAGTTCTGTTTTCTAATGGAGCCCCTTGCTCATCATAAAGATTTCTTTCTGGCATAGACACAGGCTTAAGGCCTGATTGAAGCTGTTGCTTGTTTCAGTCTGCTCCCTGAGGATACTAATACCATGTGGACTTTTTTACTCAGGAATAAAGACGGGAGGGCTTAACCTTTCTGCAACAAGAATACTATAGGCCATATCGCAGATTATGGGCCATAATAGACACCTGACTGAATTCCCACAGAGGATTATGGTCAGGATCCTCAAACTGGTGAAGGCTACACAGATCAAGATGACCAAGTTTCTAAGAAGGAACCAAATACATTCTCAAGCCATAGGAGCCACAAAAACGGATTCCTATATAGCAGGCCAAATCATTTCTTGGCATGGACTAGAGAAGAAATAGTAATGGCATCAAGTTAGACAGTGAATGTCTGCAGAAAAACACTACAGTGAGGTGACACATTTATAATGGGTAGGGAAATTGCCTTTTAAAACCTTCTGTCTTAAAAAAATATTACTTAAAAATCTTTGGTACTGTGTTTTGCCTTTTTATAATCTTGAAACAGACACTTAGATGTTAATAACACAAAGCTGAAGAGGGACGGTCAGCATTTTAAGTTAAAGTAACTTAAGGGGAGTTAAAATATCATGAAGATAGGATTGTTCTGAGTCTGATATTATCGTGTACTGTGAGAATTGGTTTGAACATTTTGGATCCTGAAAGTTCTGACTTGATTCTCAATAACTGGTTCCTTCCTCTCTCGAATGGGAAAACAAGTCCAAGACCCACTTGAAGTCCATTTTCTGAAAGCCTCCAGCTTTTCTGTAGGAGAGTTTAGGAAGACCAAAGCATCTTCTATTGAAGTAATCACTTAACCATGAGAGGTATGAAGAGAACTTCCTAATATGGCACTTTTCAAAAATGACTGGTTTCTGGTAAGTCTCTTCTGATTTCTCATACACCTTATTTCTTTCAAACTCCTCCTTTCCACATTCATTAGCTGTTTAGCGGTTGCCTACCATGTTAAAAACATTGTGAAGAACGTGGAAATTCTACAAGAAAAGGTTTGCAATTTGCTAATGGAGACTAAATCTATCCACCTACAATCACATGAGCCTCCAATTGGTGACATGCTCCTAGAGAGAGCACTGGGTGTTCTTGAGGGTAAATAGAGTCACCAACAGCACAGTGTGCCTTCCTGGAGTGTCTGTTTCACCCTTGCTACAAAATTAATCATATATTAAAAACATTTTATGGAATAAAATGCAAAAAGTATTTGCAAGCATTTTTTAGGAAAACACACAAAAACATTTCATGCTTGGGGCAAATTTGGAGGTATGTGTCAAAACCACTGAACAAGAAAAGGAGTGGGGATCTGGGGGACAGCTCAGCTCAGTGACAATTTATTCCATTCCACTACCTTTCCTGAATATGATACTTCATCCAAACCACCTTGGAGAGGTTGTAGCAAAACTAGCTTTACCAACACTGAGAATCATGATTTAAATGATCCCAGCGTCAAATTCCAGTCTGAAAATATTTGCTGCACTCCACCCCTATGGCAATCTGGGTGTCGTGCCCCATATACTAAAATATCCATATGAAAAGAAAATTTGCCATCCTCCTTCTACCAAGTTGTAATATATAGTATGTACTGTTGTAGTTATATAAATGTTAAAGTGCATGAGAAATACCTGGTGAGTTGTGTTCCCACCCAACAGGATTGCCACTTTAATAGACTGGGCTGGACCCAGGAGCCTAATTTGACAACTATCCTGGATGAATCTGATGTAGATAACCTCTGGACCACATTTGCTAAACACTGTTGTAACATTTCTAAGAACCATGGCTCTGGGTTAGGTCTGCTTAGGTTTGAATTCCAGCTCTACCACTTAGCTATTATGTAATTTTGGACAAGTGAATTGACTTTTTAGAGCCTTGATTTCTTCTTCTTTAAATTCAATATAATAATATGTACCTCATGATATTAACTTGAGAAAAAATCACATAATATATGTTAAGTGTTTAGCATCTCCTTGGCATGCACTCGGTGCTCTATAATTAGTAGTTAGTACTAGAAATGCTCCTCCTTCTGTATTTATTGATTCTGAGAATGACATCAAATTCTTCCATGTCCTAAGCAGGAAACATGGGAATGACCTTTTTTTCTTCTTTTTCCTCAACCGGTTTACCGGCCAAGTAAGTTCTCTAGATGCAACCCATCACCACAGCTGTGTTCACACTGCAATGTTTTCTTTAGTTTTTTAATGTTTTAAATATTTAAAAAATATTTTTCTCCTGAATTACTGTAACATCTTCTTAAATGAACTCTTTCCATTTTATACTATCCTCTTGCAATCTATTATTTTTATAGCTTCTGCCGAGGACTTTTTAAAATCCAAATCTGACTGTATCATGCCCCCTTCTTAAGTCTTTTTAATGGGTTTCACAGCACCCTGAGGAATACAATTCAAATTCTTTAGCCTACCTTGTAAGGTCCTTCAAGGTCTGGCCTCTGTACTTTTTCCTCTTTTACTCACTCATAATCACACTTTATGAATCAATCACACCAACCCATGAGTATTTATATGTACCATACAGTGGACCATATGCATTATCATGCAATTCATCATATTAAATTTCAATTGTTTAGTTTTCCCCCAACCAGAGTTCTGTGAGGAGAAGAACTACCACATAATAAGGATGCAACAAAAATTTATGAATATAAGAAAAATAAAGAAAGCAGGAATACAGGAGAAAATAGGATAAATTAAGTAGGTTTGATAGAATGGAGTAAGATGGGAGGGAAGTGTCCATAGGCTGGTGATTGGGGGATCAAACAGATCACCAAGCTTAAAGAACTATTTGGCATCCTAAGTTGTAGATGAATTGGTATAATGTCATATACTGGGTAAATCAAAATAAAACCAAACAAAAACCAAGAAGTCCAATTCCCAGCACAGATTGGCTGTGTGTGTGATTGATATAGTTACTGGGGACTTCTGGTGAGGTTGGAGGCCATAGACAAATGGCATGACTACAATTATGTCCTAGTCCTTTCCTGGTGTTCATTTCATCCTATTTTTCTCCTTCAGTCACAGCTGATGGCTTTAGTATAAAGATCTCTTTTCCTCATCCTATCTTAGCTCACTTCTCCAACTCACAGCATCCTTCTGAGTTCACAGTTGTAGCTGAACATCAAGGGTTTGATTTGTTCTTGGGCAATTATAGAGAATGAAATAAAAATGGAGGGAAGAAGCCATGAATGGGGAGGTTATAATTTTTACAATGCCCGGTCATAGAAGTGCCTTATGGTACAAACCCTTGGAAAAATGTAAAATGTGGTGAGTGGAAATGGGTGAAGAACAAGTCTGTTGGGAAAGAAGAAAGCGGTGTCTGTTATTGTGCTGCAGCTCAAGTGGCTTTCCTACTCACAGAGGTCCTAAAAAATCCTACCTAGCTCCAGAGGCTGATTCATTAGGAAGCTAATGAAGCTTATGCCTCAGAGCCACATGGTGCTTCTTAGGCCCACTACCTAATTTTGTGTTTGAAGTTTTGCCATTTCTCTTTTTAAAACAGGACCCCCAGAACTGTATGCCCTCCAGGCTCATAAAACTTGGCCATGGTCTGGACCATAAGTGGTGTTATTTTGGGGCTCACTGAACTAAAACAACTCTTTTTCTTCCTTTCTATTTCCTCTTTTCAACTGATTTCCTTCCTTTTTCTCCCCTCAGATGTTCTTTCTCAGAATTTCCAACCTTGAAATAAATTTTTTCTAAATTTTCTTATCCAAGTTCACACCTGAGGGGGTGTGTATGAGTGTGTATGTATAATAACATACCAATATTTATAATATTGATAACACTCTTGGTGTATTATCAACAATAAATATAATCTTCATTTATTTATATGGTGGAAGTGACTGTTAGCTTACCAGAGCCACCATCATGAACCAAAGTAAATTAAATGACAAAAACAACAAGCAGCTATCATGTGCCAAGCATTATGCTAGATTATAGATTAGTTTATAATAAGGTTGATTCTTATCAGCTATAATGTAGAGGCAAAATAAAATTGAGAGAGATGTATCAGTTTGAAAATAAGACAATGTATTATAGAGGGCTATTTTATGTAGGTTATATAGGAATGAAACAGCAGCTAATAATATTCTAATATGCAGATAATACATGTAAAAATGTGTTGTTAAAAAGAAGTACAAAAGCCAAAAAGTCATGATGAAGAATTAGGGCAGGCAGAGTTTCGGTTTTCAAAGATGTCTCAGATTTGCATCTCATTCTGTTTTTGATATGGAGACGGGATCAATAATCATTGAACAACTTTCATGTTTAAGAACTGTCAGACAGGCTTTATCATTGTCCTCTCATTTAATCCTCATCATTACCTATAAGGCAAGTGTTATTCTAATTTTACAGATTAGGAAACTGAGGTCCAGAAATGTCATGGAATCTATTCAAGATAAATCATGTAAGTCTGTCTGTAAAGATGAAGACAAATGTAACATTTGGGAGGCTGCAAGGTGGTAGGAGAGAAGTTTAAATATACAAGGTGAAGTTGACTTTAGAGAGCGCTAAAAACTGGGTGGGAGATTTTGTGTTTGATTAACTGGAGAAGAAAAATTCATTGGTGGTCTTTAGAGCAAGTGACCCATACACAGTTCGCTTTCTTCATTAGTTTTCTAGATTCCCTTCTAGAGAAAACAAAAGGTTCAAGTTGAGTGCAATATTAGGAGTTATCTCAATCAAGTCATGAAGAAGAATCAAAAAACAAGAGTTAGAATTCTCAGAGCATGTATGCAAATAATTCTAGACACACCTTACTTTTCTTTGTATCCAGCACAATTCCTGGCATGCAGTAGATAGTCAATATAGGAGGAGCATATAAATGAATGTTTATATGTTATAAGCTGTTTCTGTAACTAGCTTTTCTGTTTAACAAAATAAGAACATTCTCAAAATTGAAGAAGCAATTATGTATTTTCTAATTCAACTATCTGTTGTATGACCCACTTCTGGGACATCAGCAAGCATGATCTTTCATTTTTCTTTTTATTTAGAGAAGTACTGCCCAAATCTCCAACACTAGTTCAGATCTCACTTACAGGTCAAGAGATTCAATGTGGAGCTGGAAAGGGTCTAGGTCTGCCTTATGGCCTGGTGAGTCTATTTCCACTGAAGTCTAGGATAGGGACGGAGACATCTTCAGAAAGAGTGGAATGTCACAACTGCAGTGCAGGATATAATGAAAGGGCGATAGACTGGAGTTAAGGAAGGAAGCTAGGAGGAAGCTTTAATAACGTCTGTGTGAAAACAAGGAGTTGGATTAAACTGAACAGCAAGGTAATAGAAGAGTCAGTAGGAATTAGATTGATTGGAGGTGGAGAACAAAGGAAAAGAAAGAATCAGTGGTGACACCACGTTTAATGCCTGCACACAGTAAAAATGGTGGTGATAATGTTTTTGACTAAAGCTAGTAATAAGATTGGAACTCTTTTATTGCCTCATCCCTGCAAAGTTCCATTTGCAAAATGATATTGTGACATCCAATGTTACTTAAAATCAAGAAAATGTCACAGAGATGCTATTCATAGTGTACAACAAAATGTTTTAAAGTCCTCCATCCTCACCTCTCTCTAAATATCCCACATGCATACTTACTGATCTCCAAATCTTTCCTACCTAACTCCAAGCTCCCATCAACGTGGCCCCAAACCTGGTCTGCACAGGCTTCCTCAATCTCTCTTTGTTTTTCCTTCTTCTCCTTTTTATCTTCTTTTTAGTTGTTGCCACTTCATTACACATCCAGCTAGTCTCCTAGGTATTACTCTGGTTTATAAAACAAAAGCCCAAGACCCTAGAGGGCAAAATAGAACACTCAGGAGCCAGTGCAAGAAGCTGTGAATATTACTGTGGAGCTCAGTGGATCCAACTGTATTTCAACAAGATGCTAGAGCTAGACATTGCAACCTGAGGAATGAACAAGCTATGTTATCCTCCCTAAAGTAGTCTACAAAAGGGTAGAAGGTAAAGTACAAATTCCAAGTGGAAGGAACTTGAGAAGAAGAGTGAACAGGGCTAAGTGTTAGAAAGTAGAAAGAAATCAGTAAAAATAGGAGCAATAACTTAAAGATAAGCCTTGCTAGCTGTAAACTACTAATGCATGAGGGTATTAGTGCTGGACAAAGAATCATCATTTTCAAGCCTGGACAAGCGGAACAAATAATTACTCTTGGTAAGCAGTATCAGCCTTTCTTGTAGTGAAGACGAGCACATCTAATAAGAATAATAAGGGTGGGGAACCTGGGTGGTTCAGTCAATTAAGCAGCTGACTATGGATCAGGTGCTGATCTCAGGGTCCTGGGATCCAGCCCCTCTGTGCTCTGCGGGGAGTCTGCTGACTCATGCACACGCTCTCTCTCTTTCTCAAATAAATAAATGGAATTTTAAAAAAAATAATAAGGGTATACTTTCACAGCATTTTTTGGAGGACTAAATAAGCTAATATGTAAAAAGAGCTTAAGATGATACTTGGCCTATGGTAAGACCTCAGTACATGTCAGCAATTACTATTATCATCATCATTGCCATCACTATCACTGCTATTCTCATCTATGAGCCTTACAACTTGTCATCCCATAAAAGTCTCCTTTTCAGGGTCCATTGTGCCACCAGATAATTTAGCATTCAGTTCTTTGAAGTGGGCTAGTAAACTGGAAGTGTGAAAATTATTTACTATGTCACTGTATAAGGTCTCAAGGTACCCTTTGTAACAAATATATAAAACATCCCCAGATGGCTTTTACTGAACACTCTACCTCTCAGGATCAAATCTGTTGTAGTAGCTATGGTCAATGTAGACTAAACCCAGAATCCTCCCATCCTGACAGTCAACTCAGAATTCAGTGTAATTAAAACCCAGATGGGAAGAGGACAAGCCTGAGACTGAATCCACACTCTTGAATTTATAAGCAGCATTAACTTGGGGAAATTATTAAACTTCTCTGAGCCTATTTGCTCAAGTATACATTAGAGACTACATCTTACTCCCAGGTAAAGATTAAAGTATCCAACACATTAAATACACACACACACACACACACACACACACACACACACACACATCTTACTCCCAGGTAAAGATTAAAGTATCCAACACATTAAATACATACACACACACACACACACACACACATCATAGAAACTGAAATAAAGCTGGCAATAGAGACTCATTTTCTTCCACTTCCACCCATTCTCTTCTTTTTAGTGGTTCACATCTATGTTTTCCAATATGATAGTCATGTTCTTATTAAGCATTTGAAATGTAGCCAGTAGGTAGTCCAAAATGAGATGTGATGTAAGTATACATTACATACTGGATTTCAAAGACTGTACAAAAAGAAAAGGATGTAAAATATTTTATTAATAACTTCATAGTGATACATGTTAAAATGACAATAATTTTGAATATATTAGGTTAGATAAAGCACATTATTAAGATCACTTTTACCTGTTTCTTTTTTACCTTCATTAAGATTAAAATTAGCTGTATGGATACATTATGTATCTATCAGACAATACTGGTTTGAATAACGAACCAGATGTGATGAAGGAAACAGACCTTTTGCAAGTGAGTGCTCATACAGGTACTTCCTACTTTCATAGCCTAGTCATTTGAAATGACTTTTGTCATTGATGCCAATAGGCATTTGAGGTCTCTTTTGGGCAGACACCCAGGAAGGAAAATAAGCACCTCTCCAAAATAATTTGATAATGATGATGATGATGATGATGATGATGATAATTATGAAGCATGAGTATGAAAGGGAATGGAAAGCACAGGCAGACCAGCTGGTGAAAACAAAGACTCAAATGAGAAACAGAGTAATAAGGAGAATTTGAAAAATTGTCTGAACCTTGTGTTTTCATGTTTGGGAAGAACAAAGAGAGATCAGCCATAAGGACCAAAAAGATCTTTAAAAATTACTTGAAAAAGAATCTTATGAAAAAATCAAACTTCAACAAGAATGTCTTTGTGCGCCTCCATAAAGGTAATCAGAATTCTTCAACTCCAATATCAATAAGTTATTCCAGAATTCAGGCTTATAAGATGGAATTGCTTTTTCTGGAGGAACCTCTTCTGGACCCGCCACATAGGCCATGATCGACTCTGCTAGAAGAAGGAAGAGTCCATATATTTGTCCATAAATGTGAAAATACCATTTAGTTAGAGCTGTTTTTATTGGGAGCTTACAACCCATATTTGAGTTAATAAGTATAAGTCAAGGCTCTCTAGATATTTGAATGTGTGTACAAGGAGAGAAATAAAAATTTAATCTGACCTCCAAGAAAATGAAAAGGCAATTCAATATCCTAGAGAATTAAAAAAAAAATCTTTAAAATGCCAGAAAGAGAAAAAAAAGTGTGATCAATAGTGGCAGATATTTACGAGAAGATAAGGAGCAAGAAAAATCTTTTGATTTGCCCTGAAAACCGTTGTTAGTGACCTTGGAAATACTTGTTATGATGGAGTATTGAGGCAGAGCCATTTTATTAGAAAGCGTGGAATGCTAAAAACAAAAAGGAGGGCAGGGGTTTCAAAACACTCATTGGAGAAATCTGAAAATGAGATCAAGCAAAATAAGATAGTTTAAATGGGGAAGAGAATTATGTAATGCACTTTTAAGAATGATCAGTGTTTGTTGACAGCATGCAAAGAAATGAAATGGAAGAGGAAAGAAGGGTTAAGTGTGAAAGTGAGTTGCTAGTATCTACATTGTGATTTTAGAAACAAAGGATGTATTATCAATGCAAAAAACTTATTTATTGGCTAAATCTTTTCAGTTAGTAGCCAGGATGCTCTACAACTAAAAGTATCAGATGAATGTCTTCTTTGTTCCTCACCTTCTAATTTCATTAATCTGCTGTGGTTAACTCTCACTAACAGGAACCAATATAAGGATTGATTTTAAGCAATTTCAGATCTTCCTCAATATCAGTTCAGGACCATATCAGAGGAAAGTTTACTTGTCCTGAATGGATTGCACTGGTCTACTCAAGTGATTTCAGAACTAGGAAGTCAGAAGATATTGAATTTTAAATATTAGATTATTTTATATTGGACTTTGGATCTAATATTAGATATTAAAGTATAAAATCACATTGTCCTTATTGCTAGACTTCTTTTTTATCTTGCTGCAGGATCAGTATTATTTTAGTATGGTATTTGATGGCTCATGAGCCTACAGGGTAAGGGAAAATATTTACACTACTTAGTGAATGGTGGACAGTTTAAGATTTAAAATAAATGTTGCCAAACTTTAAATGCATTAAGTTATTAATATCTGATGGCCAAATCATACTTTACAATTGCAGCAAAAGAAATATCAAACAAAATGAAACAAATGCCAAGCTAACCTAAAGAAGTGATGAATGTTTGTGAGTCATTTGTAGTGTTGCCTTCAAAAAGAAACATTCTGGCAAGAGAGAAAGCATCTCAACAATCTGGTATGTTGACACTATAAAAAAGGGGAGTACAGAAAGAAAATGGATAAGATAATTATGAAGATCAGAGGAGTCAAGATGGGGGAGGAGTAGCAGACTGAGATGACATCAGGTCACAGGAGTTCAGTTAGAAAGTTATTAAACCATTCGGAACACCTAAAAATCCAACAGGAGATCAAAGAGAAGAAGAGCAGCAATTCTAGAAACAGAAAATCGACCACCTTCTGAAAGGTAGGACAAGCGGAGAAGCCACAAGAAGATAGACCATGGGGTGGGGGTGGAGGGGCTCCCGGCAAGCGGGACAGTGTGGTCTCAGGTCCTGTGGGGTCACAGAAGGATCAGGGGTGTCTGAGTGTAGCAGAGCTCTCACGTAGTAGAGCAGAGAAGCTGGCTAGAGAGACAGAGCCAAGGAGTGAGCTCTCAGCTCAGGGTTACCTTAAACTGTGATCCGTAGCACAGTCAGGCCACTGTTCTCTGAGCAGGGACCCACAAGTGGCAAGTCCAGGGAGACTCACCTTCCTCCTCTGGAGGCAGGAAACTGTTGGGTTTGGAACTCCAAGTGGGGCTGTGTGCCAGAGACAGAAACATGTGGTCACAGGCCTGATGAGCTTGGAGTGTGTCCAGAGACCAGGGAGATGGTATTGATTGAGCGCTTTTCTCCAAGGGCACACTGAGGAGTAGGGCCCCCAGCTCTCTGCTCCTCTGGGCTAGAGATTGGGAGGCTGCCATTTTCATTCCCTTCCTCCGGAGTTCTACGGAAAGCATTTAGGGAACAAAAGCTCCTGAGAACAAACCTGGCAAGGGCGGTGTAATTCCACCTTGGGAAAAGACATTTGAGAATCACTACAACAGGCCCCTCCCCCAGAAGATCAGCAAGAACATCCAGCCAAACCAAGCTCTTTTACCAAGGAGAACAGCGGAATTCCAGAGGAAGGGAAAGCAAAGCATAGAATTCATGGCTTCCTCCCCATGATTCCTTAGTCTTGTAAAGTTAATTCAATTTTTTAAATTTTATTTTTTTCTCATTTTAATTTTTTAACTTTACTCTTTCTTCTTTAAAAAAAAAAAACACCTCTTTCCTCTAAATTTTTTAAACTAGTTTATCTTAACCATACCTTTCTTAAAAAAAATAGTTTTAAACCTTCATTATTATAGTCATAATTTGTCTTTCATTGTATCTAACTTCATTTTTTGTATACATATAGAGTTTTTTCTCCTAAAAAGTTTTGGGATATAACTTCTTCTAATAGATCAAAATATACCCTAAATCTAGCACAGGGCTTTTTTTCTAGTCTCCAGCCTGAGCAAATTCTCTTCACTTTCTTTTTCTTTCTTTTCCCAACCAGCTTATCTTATCAACTCCTTTTTCTTGAATTTTTAAAAAATTTTCATCTTTACAGTCATAGTCCACCCCTTCATCGTGTTTACCCTTATTTTTGTATATATATAAGTTTTTCTTTCTTTAAAATTTTGAGAGATAGTTTCTTCTATGAGACCAAAACACAACCAAAACCAAGTGGGTGACTCTGTTCTATTAACCCGTCTAATATACATATTTTTAAAAATTAAAAAAAAAATTTTTAAACTTCTTTTTACCCCCTTTCTTCTCTCCCTGGTTTGGGGGTCTCCTCTGATTTGGTTAGTGCACATTTTTCTGGGGTCTTTGCCACCCTTTTAGTATTTAATTCTCTCATTCATATATACTTGCCTGGATAAAATGACAAGGAGGAAAAACTCACCACAAACAAAAGAACAAGAGGCAGTACCAAAGGCTAGGGACCTAATCAATACAGACACTGGTAATATGTCAGATCTAGAGTTCAGAATGATGATTGTCAAGGTGCTAGTTGGGCTCAAAAAAGGCATGGAAGATATTAGAGAAACCCTGTCTTGAGAAATAAAAGCCCTTTCTAGAGAAATAGAAGAACTAAAATCTAACCAAGCTGAAATAAAAAAAGCTATTAATGAGGTGCAATAAAAAATGGAGGCTCTTACTGCTAGGATAAATGAGCCAGAAGAGAGTATTAGTGATATAGAAGACCAAATGATGGAGAATAAAGAAGCTGAGCAAAAGAGAGACAAACAACTACTAGACCATCAGGGGAGAATTCGAGAGATGTGATACCATAAGATGAAACAATATTAGAATATTTGGGATCCCAAAAGAAGAAGAAAGGGGGGGGGGCCAGAAGGTATACTGGAGCAAATTATGGTAGAGAATTTCCCTAATATGGCAAAGAGAACAAGCATCAAAGTCCAGGAGGCACAGAGAACCCCTCTCAAAATCAATAAGAATAGGTCCACACCCCGTCATCTATAGTAAAACTTACAAGTCTTACTGAAAAAGAGGAAATCCTGAAAGCAGCTTGGGACAAGAAGCCTGTAACATAGAATGGTAAAAATATTAGATTGGCACCAGACTTATCAACAGAGACCTGGCAGGCCAGAAAGAACTGGCATGATCTATTCAGCGCACTAAATGAGAAAAATATGCAGCCAAGAATACTCTATCCAGCTAGGCTGTCATTGAAAATAGAAGGAGAGATTAAAAACAAAAACAAACAAACAAAAAAAACAACAAACTTCTAGGACAAACAAAAACTGAAAGAACTTGCAAACACCAAAGCAGCCCTATGGGAAATATTGAAAGGGGTCCTCTAAGCAAAGAGAGAGCCTAAAAGTAGTAGATCAGAAAGGAACAGAGACAATGTACA
>PISX010022270.1:0-32085 GCA_004024625.1 Mellivora capensis | reverse complement strand
CAGATGACATGATACTTTATATGGAAAACCCAAAAGACTCCACCCCCAAACTACTAGAACTCATACAGCAATTCAGTAACGTGGCAGGATACAAAGTCAATGTACAGAAATCACTGGCTTTCTTATACACTAACAATGAAAATACAGAAAGGGAAATTAGAGAATTGATTCCATTTACTATAGCACCAAGAACCATAAGATACCTGGGAATAAACCTAACCAAAGAGGTCAAGGATCTGTACTTGAGGAACTACAGAACACTCATGAAAGAAATTGAAGAAGACATAAAAAAATGGAAGATCATTCCATGTTCTTGGATCAGAAGAATAAACATTGTTAAAATGTCTATACTACCTAGAGCAATCTATACTTTTAATGCCATTCCCATCAAAATTCCACTGATATTTTTCAAAGAGCTGGAGCAAATAATCCTAAAATTTGTATGGAATCAGAAGAGACCCCGAATCGCTAAGGAAATGTTGAAAAACAAAAATAAAACTGGTGGCATCTCGTTACCTGATTTCAAGCTTTACTACAAAGCTGTGATCACCAAGACAGCATGGTACTGGCATAAAAACAGACAGACATCAATTCCTTAACTAAAACTTTCATGTCATCTGAAATTCCCTTCACTGTATGACCTTGTGTGTTAACTATTAGTGGTAGTTTTTTCTTTTGTTCTTTAGGAAAAAGTATTTTTTCATAGATTTCCTTTAAGTGAACTAGTGGGAATTTTTCAAATGTGTGATTGTATCAGCACAGGACTAGCGCATTGTGTATCAGAAAAATTTTCTTGGGTATTTAAATTTGTTCTTGCAACATTTGGGTTTAATTAGAGAACTAGAACCACTATGAATGATATGGAATATGGAGTTAGAGTGCTGAATTCTGTTTTTTTTTTAATAATTTTTTTGCATTTTTTTATTTTTTAATAAACATATAATGTATTTTTATCCCCAGGGTTACAGGTCTGTGAATCACCAGGTTTACACACTTCACAGCAATCACCATAGCACATACCCTCCCCAAAGTCCATAACCCAACCACCCTCTCCCTAACCCTCTCCCCCCAGCAACCCTCAGTTTGTTTTGTGAGATTAAGAGTCCCTTATGGTTTGTCTCCCTCCCGATCCCATCTTGTTTCATTTATTCTTTTCCTATCCCCCAAACCCCCCATGTTGCATCTCCACTTCCTCATATCAGGGAGATAGTATGATAGCTGTCTTTCTCTGATTGACTTATTTCACTAAGCATGGTACCCTCTAGTTCTATCCACGTCATCGCAGATGGCAAGATTTCATTTCTTTTGATGACTGCATAGTATTCCATTGTGTATATATATATACCACATCTTCTTTATCTATTCATCTATTGATGGACATCTAGGTTCTTTCCATAGTTTGGCTATTGTAGACATTGCTGCTATAAACATTTGGGTGCACGTGCCCCTTTCGGATCACTACATTTGTATCTTTAGGGTAAATACCCAGAATTTTAAAATCAATTAATAAACACTACAGAAAACTTTTGCTCTTGTATCTGGTGGTAGGCTTGAAGTTGCTATTGAATAGCAGGCTGGACATAAAGCAGAAAAGCCCCAGTAAAGCAGAGGACAGTGAGGATAAAATGGGATCAGTGAAGATAAAATGGATGCCACGTCTTTTACTCTGTCAACCTTTTTTTTTTTTTTTTACTCTGTCAACCTTTAAAAAGAAAAAAGGAAACAATTAGCCAACAAAATTGAGTTTATTCTGGAATAGCAGAGGAATTGCAACTTGGGATGACCGAACCATAGACAGGCCCAGAGAACAAAGATGAAGAGCATCTTTTTATAAAAGAAGGGAAGAATTTGGCAGTAGTTATTTTGAACAAAATTTCATTGTAAGAAAAAGAGGGTTTGAAGTAGTGGCAGCTTCTCGGGGGCTGCAGGTAAGTAAGGACAACTTGCTTTTGCCAGGAGAGAGGAACTCTTCCTTCTTCCTGCTGGACTATGCAAGCCCCCAGGTGTGAGACATATGTGAGAGTCCTTCTCTCATGGTTCCCCAACTCCAATTTTGAATTATGTTTCCTTAACACATTTTCACAACTCACCACCTGCAACCTCAGTGATGAAGTGTGTGTGCAGGAGCAGGCAACATTCGCCTCAGTGCTGTGTTCCAACCTGCCCCAGGACATTGTTGAAGGAGGCAATCCAGTGGAATCTGGAAGAATTCTACATCACTGCTTCCCAGTGCCCCAAGGTGAGAAGGCAGATCAGGGTCAAAAGAATGAATTTCAGTAGCCTGGGCCTTCAGAGAAAGTAGTGCTGTCTTGCCCCTGCCTTCCAACTCTCACCCAATCTGGGACCACACCTGAAGATTTGCAGGATAGTTTAACTTAGGTTGAACCAATAAACAAAACAAATGATTTGGACTCTTAAAAGATACAGCACTAGGCTTAATAAATTTAGCCTAATAGAGGAAATAAGGCATTGGGTTTCAACAACTATAATATAAAATAAATGGTGATATACCACACACTATTGGACTCATATCACAGTGTCATATGCCATTAAAGATCATCAGCTTCTTTCTGAGTTCTAGAGAAAGATTTTTTTATAGACTGAATTTATTTATATCCCATCTTTTTCAGGGTCAATTTATGGTCTTTTCATTAACAAGCCCCTTTCTCTTGTGTGTGTGCTTGTGTGAATAGCAACTACTAAAACTACAGAAGGATAGATTAGACTCTCTGAAGTCTGACTTGTACAACGTTTATGAGAAAATTGCTTTAATATATATTCATAACTCCCTGATATCTGGAAGTCACTGCAAACTCATCCATAAAGGACAAGGTGAAGGACACCGACTTCACAGCGAGCCATTCATGGTAAAGTCCTTCTGACTGAAAGGAATAAGGTTTTCTTTTCTCCTAAATTATTGCCAGTCAAGGCAACAATGGCTTAGCGTTCAAATTAAGCTTGGGAATCAAATGCCATACTGCCAATAATTTGGATGCTTTTGGAAAGTTGGAATGTGAATTACCAGAGTTGAACTGTTCTTAATAGCAGTTAAGGATTTCTTTTTAACTCCCCTGATATCACTACAAAATTGCTTATCTAAAACTGTAATTTAAAAATCACTCCTTTCCTAGGTTAAATTTGGTAACAATTTTATAATTTTGAACTCAGTGGGGCACAAACACAAAAATCAATTAGTGAATTCAACGTGACTGTAATGTACTAAACTCCACAGAAGGCAGTGTGGGTTATATGAAAATGAGTTAGGCATGACCCTAGGCCCAACGACTTAAGCTTAGTAGAGAAAATAAACCATGAGTTGCAGGAATTGTATATAAAGCAGACCATGATATGTTGCAAGACTTAAAGTCTTACATCCAAGCTATCATGTGACTTTAAACATCACTAACTTCATTCAGTTCTGAAGAGAAGAGTTGTTAGAGGTTGAATTTATTAAACTCTTTCAGATGTTGATTTGTGGTCATTTTATCAAATAAAAAGAAAGTACATAGATCTAATAAAAATAGACTGCATCTGAATAGCGACTTTAAAAACTGGCATCTTAAAGGATGTATAAGTAGATTTAACAATTCATTTGCTGAAAACTTTTGGCTAAATAACCTGGATAAGTTTTATTTTATTTTTTGGTCATCAAAGGAATTCAAGACTGATAGTGGAATAACCAATTAATAATGAGATGGTCATCGATATCTCTTATGTGGTGGCTGTCATTAATATTTTAATACAGTGTTTTTTTACTTTGTAAGATTCCATATATTTAGACTAATTACAAGGAGGATTGTTCTGTATATTTAACATATTACATATCACTGAAGTCTTTCTTCTACCTCCAAATTAACTTAGTTTTCAACCACTGATATTATTTTGTTATTACTTATGTACCTTAAAAGACATAAGCAGATGAATCTCTCATCTTTAGAGAATATATGTGTTACTCTTTTAGCAACTAAATTATGTAAATCTGTTGGGTACCTGGGTAGCTTAGTCAGTTAAGGATCTGATTGCTCAGGTCATGATCTCAGGGTCTTGGGATCAAGTCCCATATCAGGCTCCATACTCAGTGGGGAGTCTGTTCCTCCTCTTCCTTTCTCTCTTTCAAATAAATAAATAAAACCTTTTAAAAATTAAAATAATTAATGTAAATCTGTAATCAAATTATACTTTTAATTATTCTTTTCATTTTTCACTCTACTTCAGTTTACCTGTCTAAAATAAAGAGAATTACATACTATCATTTTTATAAGATGAACAGTAAAATTTATAAGCTACTGAAAAGAATTAAGGGGCAAACTATATTTTTGGGAACAGAGGTATCTCTTTGGAAGACTCTCAAGAGATTTAGAATAAATTGTTACTTTAATAAGAAAAGAGCAATGAAAATAGCAACTAAGAAAACAATCTGGATCACATTTTAAAAAACCAAATTTTAAGAAAAAAATATCAAAACAATTCTATATACTAAACTTCTTCGACTTAGCGAGATAGGTGACCCATGTAAGTGTTTGTGTGTACATATGTTTGTAATGTTACATAATATGTCAATTGAATGTCAGTGATTATTAGTGCCACTATGATTGCCATCAATATCATTACATTACTTTGTTCTAAATAAAGGGAAATGCATTATTTGGAGGCTTGGAGCCTAAAGGCAGATTTCATTAGAGAAAGATGACTTTTGAATATTATCACAGCTCTATTTGCATTCATTTTCTGTAGGTTTCAAAATGTTGCTACTGGAGAGCAATAAAAGAGAACTGTTTAACATTGCTTGGTTTTTGCATTGTTCTTAGGAAGACATGGGCTTAAATTCTGCATCTGCCACCTCTTAATGTGCAAGGTTGGGAAGATTTTATAAATTAAAGTTACTAAGTTACTCAGTGTTATAAAGCACAGGTCTTTTACCTCTTTGGTTAGGTTTATTTCTAGTGATCTCGGCTTTCTGGTGCTTGATAAATGGGATTGATTCCTTAATTTCTCTTTCTGATGCTTTATTATTGGTATATAGAAATGCAACCTATTTCCATATGTTGATTGTTTATTCTGTGACTTTACTGTATATAAGTATACTTATATTTGTATATAAGTTCTAGCTGTTTTTTGGTGGTGTCTCTTGGGTTTTCTGTATAGAGTATCATGTCATCTGCAAATAGTTAAAGTTTCATTTCTTCCTTGTCTTTTCAGATGCGTTTTATTTCTTTTTATTGTCTGATTTCTGAGACAAGGACTTCCAGTACTATGTTAAATAACAATGGTGATAATGGACATCCAGTCTAGTTCCTGACCTTAGAAGAAAAGCTCTTAGTTTTTTCCCCGTTGAGGATGATATTAGCTGTAGGTTTTTCATATGTCCTTTATTTGTTGAGGTATGTTCCTGTCATCTCTACTTTGTTGAGAGTTTTTAATCATGAATGGATGTTGTATTTTGGGAAATGCCTTTTCTGCACCTTTTGAGAGGATCATATAGCTCTCATCCTTTCTTTTATTAATGTGGTATATATCATGTTGATTGATTTGCAAATATTGAACCACCCTGCAACCCATAAATAAATCCCACTTAAAGATGGTGAATAATACCTTTAATATACTTTTGGATTTGATTTGCTAGTATTTTGTTGAGATTTTTTGCATTCAGCAGGGATATTGACCTGTAGTTCTCTTTTCTAATGGAGTCTTTGATTTTGGAATCAGGGTGATGATGGTCTCCTAGAATGATCTTGGAAGTTTTCCTTCCATGTCTAATTTTTGGAATAGTTTGAGAAGAAGAGATTAACTCTTCTTTGAATGTTTAGTAGAATTCCCCTTGGGAGCCACCTGACTCTGGAATTCTGTTTGTTGGGAGATTTTTAAATACTGATTCAATTTCTTTGCTGCTTATCAGTCTGTTCAAGTTTTCTATTTCTTCCTGTTTCAGTTTTGGTAGTTAGATGTTTCTAGAAATTCATTCATTTCTTCCAGACTGTTCAATTTATTGGCATTAATTTTTCATAAAATTTTCTTAAAATTGTTAGTATTTCTGTGATGTTGGTTGTTACTTCTCCTCTCTCATTTGTTATTTTGTTTATTTGTGTCCTTTCTCTGCTCTTTTTTCTCGTCAGGTAGAGTTTTATCAATTCTGTTAATTTTATCAAAGAACCAGCTCCCGGTTTCATTAATCTGTTTTGTTTTGTTTTTTCTTTTCTTTTTCTAGCTCCTTTAGGTATAAGGTTAGGTTTCTTATTTTAAATTCTCCTTGCTTCTTAAGTTAGGCATGTACTGCTATATATTTTCCCCTTTGGACCTCTTTTGCTGTATATGTTTTGGACCACTATGTTTTCATTTTCATTGATTTCTATATATTTTAACTTCTTTGATTTCCTGGATGACCCATTCATTGATAGTAGCATGTTGCTTAACCTCCATGTGTTTGTGGTCTTTATAATTTTTTCTTTGTCACTGACTTCTAATTTCATAGCATTGTGCTTAGCGACGGTGCATGCTATAATTACATATAATTATATATATACATATAATTAATATCTCTTTGTATTTACTGAGGCCTGATTTGTGACCTACTATGTGATCTATTCTGAAGACTATACCATGGTGTGTTTGAAAAGAATGTATATTCTGCTGTTTGGAGATGGAATATTCTAACTATATGTAAGTACATCCAGTCCAGAGTGTGATTCAGAATCATTGTTTCCTTGTTGATTTTCTATTTAGATGATCTGTCCACTGATAAAAAGGGGTGTTAAAATCCCCTACTATTATTGGATTATTACCAGTGAGTTACTTTATGTTTGTTATTAACTGTTTTATGTATTTGAGTGCCCCCATTTGGGTAACTAAACATTTATAGTTGATAGGTCTTCTTGTTAGATTGTCCCCTGAAAGATTATGTCACGTCCTTCTTTTTCTCTTTTTAGAGTGTTTGTTTTGCTGTCTAATTTTTTCCATATTAAGTACTGCTACTAGCAGAGTGGCGCAGCGGAAGCGTGCTGGGCCCATGTTAAGTACTGCTACTTCAGCTTTCTTTTGACATTCATTTACGTGTTAAATGTTTCTGCACCTTGTCACATTTTGGAGGGAAATGTTAAACAGGTGATGGGGATTCAGAAGGGCACTTATTGTGATGAGCACCAGGTGTTTTATATAAGTGTTGAATTATTAAATTCTACAACTGAAACTAATATTATACTGTATGTTAACCAAGTGGAATTTAAATAAAAACTTGAGAAACTTAAAAAAAAAGTTTTTTCAGCCCCTCACTTTCAATCTGTAGGTGTCTTTAGGTCTAAAATGAGTCTTTTGTAGGTAGCATACCAATTGGTCTTGTTTTTTAATCTATCTTGACATCCTATGTCTTTTGATTGGAGCATTTAGTCCATTTACATTCAAAGTAATTATTGACACATAAGTATTTATTGCCACTTGTTTTGTCATTGTTTTTGGAGATTTTCTCTGTCCCTTCCTAGTCTTTGTTGGTTTGGTCTTTCTTTCCCACTCAAATATTCCCTTTAATATTTCTTGTAGGACTGGTTTGGTGGTCACAATTACTTTAATTTTTGTTTGTCTGGGAAACTCTCTATTTCTCCTCTTATTCTGAATGATAGCATTGCTGAATAGAATAGTCTTGGCTGCAGACCTTTCCCATTCAGCACATTGAATAGATCATGCCACTCCCTTCTGGCCTGCCAAGTTTCTATTGAGAAATCTCTAACCTTATGAGTTTCCCCATGTAGGTTTTTAAGGACTTCTTGTCTTTTTACTTTTAAGATTTTTTTCCTCTATTGCTGTTTTTTGCAAATTAATTATAATGTTTGGTGTTGGCATGCTAGTATTGATTTTGATGGGAATTCTGTGTCTGGCTCTGGATGTCTGTTTCCTTCCCCAGATTATGGAAGTTTTCTACTATAATTTGCTCAAATAAATCTACTGCCCTCTTTTCTCTCTCTTCTTCTGGGATTCCTATGATATGAAAGTTATTATAATTGATGGAGTGACTGAGTTCCCTAAGTCTATTTCACCATCTAAGATTTTTCATAATTTATTTATTATTTCTCCCACAAATATGATTTTCTTTATTTGTGTCCTTTCTCTTTTCTTTTCTTTTTGATAAGTCTGGCTAGGAGTTTATCAGTTTTATTAATTCCTTCAAAGAGTCAGCTCCTGGTTTTACTAATCTATTCTACTAGGGTTTTTAATTTGTTTGTATATCATTTATTTCTGTTCTGATCTTTCTTATTTACCTACCTCTGCTGGCTTTTGGCTTCATTTCTTGCTCTTTGTCTAGCTCCTTTAGGTGTAAGGTTAGGTTGTTTGAGATTTTTCTTACTTTTCGAGGTAGGCCTGTATTGCTATATACATCTCTCTTATGACTGCATTTGCTGCATCCCAGAGGTCTTGGACCATCACCCATTTTCATTCATTTCCAGGTACTTAATATTTTCCTCTTTGATATTCTGGTTGACCCATTTATTGTTTAGTAACATGTTGTTTAACCTCCATGAATTTGTGGTCTTTCCAAATTTCTTTCTATGGTTGACTTCTGATTTCATAGCTTTATGATCAGAAAAGATGCATGGTATGATCTCAATCTTTTTTTACTTCTCAGGCCTGATCTAGTATATGATCTATTCTGGAGAATATCCCATGTTCAAGACTTTTTAAATCTGAATGGTAATTAAATTGATTCAAGTTATCCACAATGTGAAAAGAAAAAGACTTTGGGGTAGTAATTTGTTAAGTGTATATAAAAATATATAAAAAATTAAACTTCTTTAAAAAATAGTCCTAAATCATATAAAATGAAAAACTGTGTGGTAGATATTTTCCCCCAGTTTTTGCCACTCAATATTGCTCTGTCATGAAGGCATCTTCTCTTACCACATGAGTTTTGGCATAAATAAAATAAAATTAAAGTAGATAAAGCATAAAACTTTAGATGTTTATGTAGAAAATTAGAGATCTAAAATAACTGAGTATGAGTGGCTCAGAAGAGTGTTAAAGTACTATTTTCAAGTATTCAAGGAGAATATTTATGTAAGAACAAAGGAAGAAATAAATTTAGTCTTAGGTGAGTGAAGGAAAAAGTTACTTAAAAATTGCACATATTTAGCCATTGTTAGTTGAATTATTATATTTAGATCCCTTTTTAAAAAATAATAATTCAACACATGTAAGAAAACATTCTCTTACTGAGGTATGTCATAAAACAGGTCATCCCTCGAGGTCTTTACTAATATTAAAATAATCTAAAACCTTGATTTTATATCAAATAGCTTAATTACTCCCTTTTTAAGTAAATTTCCTTACTGACCTTAAAAAGAGTCCATATACCTTTACATACAGGTACAGTATGAATTCTCCTTTCATAAGTAAAAGAAAAGATATGGGTTGTTATCAGCAACAGTATCACCTATAAAAGGTAAACTTCATAGGTCTAAATTTTCTTGAAGTTTTATATGAATTAGTAGGAATAATGAAAAATAAAAGAGAAATAATTCTGTACATGTTGTTATTCTTTTATTTTGATTTCTGAGACAGCTGTTATATGTTATCACTCACCAATCAGCACCTTACCATGGATCTTCAAATCTAAAAGAAATGTTAACATTCCATGAACTAGGTGAAATTAAAGCCATTGATGTATAGTATTAATTATGCTGTTAACAAATAATTTACTTAATTTAATACTAGCATGTATTGTAATCTTGTTTCCTTGGATTATTTTGGAAATGCTAAGTGTTATTATTGATCATAAATTAATATCTAAAAGAATTTCTAACCTGATATTATAAGAAGTGTTGATAGTTATGCTTCTTATAAGAAACCACTTTTCTGTTCTTGTGTTTTAAGAATATAGCACCTTAAAACAGATGTAATAATTCTGAAAACAAAACTGATCCTTTTCACATTATGACTTGCATGTTCAAGATTTAAGGAAGAGTTCTCAGATTAATAAAATATATTCCCTTTAAGCTCAAGATACTTTACAAGTACTCTCATTAAGTATTATATTATCCTTGGGTGGAAGATGATTAGTATTATGATGACATTTCTTTTAAGGTAAAAAAAAATCCAGTTATAGGAGTTCTAAATAATGTGTTCTTCTCAGACTACAAAATCAGGGTTAGAATTAAAATAAACCTCATTGACTTCCAGTTTCTTTTGTTTTGTTTCAGTCCATTTAACATTTGACACCTTGTAATTTTGATTATTGATCCATAATTTTCTGGTATAATTATTTTTAGGAAGTTTTTTATCTCTCCAAATGATCAGTAAAAAATAAAACTATTTTTTTAAAAAACTTTATTTTGATGTATTATTGATAAAATTTTCACTTTTGTGAATACGGATTTAAGGGATGGATTATATACATAACAAAACTTTGTAGTTTAATTTTTTTTTCAAGAAAATACATCAAAGTTACCATTCTAACATCATAGTGAAGTACTAATTGATATCTATAGCACTGGTCATGGAAACTATTGTTTAGTTCATTCAGTAGCTATGAATAAGGAGAATTTTTAATTTGTCTATTACATGAAATGAAAAAGGAATCAGTTAACAATGGCTTTGGTTTCAGGCTTTCTTGAGACAGTTATTTATACAATATTTCATACTTTAAAGGTTTTTTTTTAAAGGGTTTAAACAAAGGTCCAAATAATACTACTATTTTCTAAAGGTATTGGGTACTTACAGAGCATTCAATCCTACAATTTTTTAGACTTAAATAAGGCAAGTGTAGTGTAAGTACACTTTTTGAGTCATTTATCAGTCCAAGGCTGCACGATACTATAAAGTCCTTGACATGAAATACTGTCAAGGAACTTGCACAGATATACCTATATGACAGGTAAACAAAATTCATCAGATTTTTATACATATTTCTTGATCTGGCTTCTGAAGGTTCAGATTAATGTACTGTTTATATTGATGTTTCTGAACTAAAGAATAAAAGCAAACTTTGTGCTGCTCTTAAAATACAAAACAAACACACAAAATCCTTTTACTTTTACTTTTTAAATAATCATCAAAAATATTGATATTAATACTGAATTTTTCATATGATCTCAAATCACTTAAATCCTGTTATACTGTATTTATTAATGTGGTCCTGCCTCTCTGCACTGTGATTTCACTAAAATGGGGGACTACCCAGGTACTCAATGACACAGGTTGTAAGGTTAGTTTATCAAATGCCATTAGCAAGTCACTGAATGATTGGTTTGATAACCAAAATTACACACGAATAGTTTAACATCCTAGTTTATAGCAAGAATATATGTTTGCTAGTGAAGTTCTAATATTAAATATTCAGAACATTTCTGCAATACTTATTTAAAATGTTTTTCTTTTTTTGCAAATTCACCATTACTATTTGTCTCTCAGACTTGTCCCAGAGAATAGGGTCAATGAATTCTAACCTTGTTTCTTAAACTTGTCTGTAGTATTTTAGTAAATTAAATCTAAGATATCAAGATTATATTTTTGTTCTCACTAATTTAATTTCCATTAGAAAGTAAAAGTTGATCATTATGATCTTATTTAAATATATATAATATATATATGCATATATATAAATATGTATATAAAAACATAACATTCTAGCAACCTAGTTTAGTTTCAAGAATTTGCATTTTCTTGACTACTACTGAATTTGAGCACCATCTATACTGCCCATTTATTTAGTCGGTTAGGTGTTTTTTCTCATGAACATATATATAAGGTTCCTCATATATTACAATTATCAGTCCTTTGCCTCTTGCCTTATGATTTTATCCATTGTCAACTCTAACTGGCCTATGTCTATATAACTTTTGCCAGACACAAAATTCATCCATTTCCAATGTTAATGCCCAGTGTTAGAGACCACTAATCGTGCTGCCTTGCTGTGAATTACAGTCCCAGAAACAGCTTCCCAAAAGAGCTGCTGGTAAAGCAGCATTTCTCAAAGTAGCCCATTAACTCATTCCCTTTCTGAAAACATAGTAATATTTTTAATGCAAGTTTGAGCATGATGATCCATTTTAAAATCCCTCAATGGCTTTTCATTATTATTATGATAAAGGCCCAAATTCATAATTGTTCACAAATTCTGACTCAATCTGGTCCCCAGATAATGCTCCAGCTCCTCACGGAAGTCTTTTCTTTACTCTCTGGTCTACCACCTGCTCTTCTCCCTTCAGCATCTCTTTTCTCCTAACTCTCTCACTTAAGCTCCCAACATAAATACCACTTTCTCAAAGAAGACTTACAGTCCCTCTCAACGTTGAATAAGTACTTCACTAAACTCTCTCAGAACACTCTCACCATTAAAGACTTTGTCTCTCATCCCAACTCAAATTGTTTAATTATCCATCCAATATCTTTTAGTGATTTTTGTTTATTTTAGACCAGAAGTATGAAGTCAGGAACATCATCTGTCTTGTGCATTTTTGAATCTCTTTTTCTAGCATGAAGTTTAGTACATGGTCACTATTTAATGGAATAAATAAAGGGATATTCAATGTTATGCAACAGAAGGCCAAATCAGATTAAGGAGTTTTCTCTATTGCAGGACTGTTGAAAATATTCAAACTTGCATTTTGGCTTTCAAAGGGAAGGGCTATAGTACAAGCCTACATTTCTTTGACTGCAATTCCAAAAGCCAAAAATGAAATCAAAACTGCTTTGCCGTAACTGACTTGGTAGTAAGATCTGGCCTTAACTGGGGTGAGGTGATCCACAGGCTTTATTTGTCACACATTTAGTGTGGATACCCATAAACAGTTAAAGGGAACTGTCTCATATATAGTATATGAACTGCATTCCCTTTCAAAATTCAAAGAAAATATATCTTAATTTTAACTAACTAATCTCACCCCTGAAAGTTTTAGTTAAGGTATTTTGGATCTGTACATAGAATTGTGTAACCTTCACACTAAATCATTTTTCCCCCAACCATTCATCTTAGTATTTCCAAGAAGTGCTCCAGGAAATAAATTTTAGGGATACTGAAAAAACTGAAGGATAATGTGTGGGGATGGGAGAAAGGTGGGCAGGACTGAAACAGGACCGGATTCCTTCAACTACAACTCCTGAATCAGGGAGATGGGTAGAATTAACCTTTTCACACTAGGTGGACTGACATTCTGTCTCTGTGCTTTGATGATGGAGACCCTTTTGTTTTTATTATTTGTGATTTCTGGCAGGCTGTTCATCAATAACACCACTTTCTTGTATTATACTACATTTACCTTACTTGAAATATTTTCATGAGTATTTCAAAGGGAAAATGTAGAAAATGAACCAGGAACAGCTAGGTTTCATCATCTATATTCAGAATCTATTTAATATAATAAGCTGATTTTCTGGTATTTAGGCTTTGATAGTCATTGTTAATATAATCTAACATAAATAACAGACACCTTATCAATAAGGTTATCTTTCCTTTACAAATATCTTCTCTGTCCCAACTTTTTGATAGCTACACGGAATTCTGTATTTCTTTATTTTTTCTGGAAAAAATACATAGTAGGTATTATCTCCACGTTTACAGTTAAGGAAATTCAAAGTCAAACTGACTGACTTTCCTAAGGTTGTATTACATGGAGCTTCAGCTGGAACAGAGAATATTGTGACTTTAAAACCTATCTCACCTAAAAGCACAATGATTTTTCCCCTATGTTGAAAAATAAAGATTAAAAGATTACTTAGATATTAGAAAATATAAGCGAGACTAATTTCAAGATCTGTTAACAAGCGGCAACATTCACCTATATCAAATAATTTCATAAAGTAAATATATAAGCCATATAATATGCCCTAAATCACCTATTATCATATCCCATAGTAGAGTAAGAGCTCAGTGACACGTTATCTAATTTAAGACACAACATTATAAAATAAAACAATCTATAGGTATTGCTATAGAGTATGGGCTCTAGAGTCAGTCAGACTACATGGATTTGAGTCCTACATCTGTTACTTACCACATGTGCAAATCAGTGAAACTAATGTTCGCTTACCTGTAAACTGGGGGTAATAACTATCCCTACATCATAGGATTGTTTTTAAGATTAAATGAAACAACAAGGAAAATGCTTAAACCAGGACTAACACCTAAAAGTATTAGCTGCATTGTTAGCTTGGTGAATTTGGCTAGTCACTTAAGGCATTTGCAAAATAAATGGAGTATCCATGACTATTTATTAAAGTAATACTATTTTATCTAATCTGAATCCCTTTAATGTAAATCCAAAAGTAGTAATATCATAAAGACTTGTGACAATTATTTGCTATAATTATTGTATACTGAATATTTTTGTCAATAAAACATCCTTACAACATTTTAAATGACCACTAACCAAGGATTAATATGCATACACAGGTAAAAAAAATGTATCCATATACAAAAAAATTCACTTGATTTAATAAAAGAAAAAATGTACACATCTGGTTTAGCGATCTTTATATTCATGAAAAAAAGCATTTGTCTATGCTTAAGTTGCAATTATGCTAAGTCATATGTTAACACTAGATTCAAATACCTTCAGTTAAGTGGAAAAAACTAAAACCAACATGAACATTGAACTGAACATCATGCAATGTTTGCATATGATTTGAAATAAGCTTAGTAAAAGTTTTTTATGTTTATTGAACATTCTGTCAACAGTGGTATGATTCAAACAAACTTGATGCATACTTAAATTTAGATGAAGCTCATTATTCTGCTAGTTAACAAAGACCTGCAAGTTCTTTGAAATTTGCCTTGTTCAGAAAATTATGCTATTCATCATCAACATCATTATATTGAAGGATCACTGGGAGGAAGTGATGGTACTAAATGCTACTAGACTTTCAGGGTATAGTTTAAAAGGGGGCTTTGCCCTTGAAATGACTGAATTTCATTATCTTTTTTATTAAATTTAAGATTATTGTCCATAGTAAAGGGAAAAAATGTTAGATCACAATACAATTTAAGGTTAATTTATTTTAATTCTTCAGAAAGAAATCTTGGCCTTATTATCATAATTAATTTCAAATATATTTTTCAGAAAGTATTTTCTTAGATTAGGACACAAATTGAATAAACTCATGATTACCTCAGACAAATCAATTCATCTCTCTGACCTGATCTGCAATTACCTCATCTTACATAAAAATTTGCTTAACTATTTCCTTCCATTTCCTCTTTTATTTTTTATTCATTCTTTCCCTGATTTATAAATATCTGAGTAGTTCTAAGCTGTGAAGAACTGTTCTAGAATTCTAGGATACCTGACAGGAAAAAAGATACCTGATGTTTTCATCCTATTGGGAATAATAATAATATCCAATTAATATTAATTTAATACAGAGCAAATAAGGTGTAAGTATGGAGGATAACCTATTTCTGCCCCCAACCCCAATAATTTTCTTTCTTGGTTTTCTGTTAGTTTTCTTCATACAGATTTTTAAAATTGTAATTAGATTTAGTTCTTTACTTACTGGAGCCAAGGAACTGTCTTTCAGCTCCACATTTTTGTTGGCACTTGAATAAATAATGAACGATGCAGAGTAGGCATTCAATTCTAGGACTGAAAATAGGATTCTGTCCAAACAAGTACACATGCAAGAATGATATATTTTCACCTATCAAACCAGCATACTCTCTATGTAATTTTTGATAGAGTCTAAAACAAAAGTTACAGATGAATTCCAAAGTCTGATTTATGCTATACCATTAAAGGCTCAGTCTTCATTTTGTCAATAGATGGTATTTTACATCAGACGCAAAATTCGTAAGAATGTGTTTCTTCTCATTATGGTATAGAATATTTGAGCAGCAGTCTTGTCTGCAATTTGGAATTCAGCACTGAGTAGGCGAAATATCCTATTGCAGATAAACTAATATATTTACCAATATAATTTAATTGTGATTATCTAAAAGATTAATATGGTGTCAACTTATTAGGAATTTTACTATTATGTGAGCTTTAGCACTCCCATTGTTACCCTTTTAAAAAGAGAAGCACATACTATATTAATAAGCAAAATTTAATTTAAAATGTTGAGTCAGAAAATATTAAAGAGTTTTATAGCACCAACTTTTGGTTTCATTGGTTTTCTTTTTAGGTGTTCTATTCTCTACCTCACTTGGTGTTATTTATACTCTATTCTTGTCTAATCTTCATATTTATTCTCTTCTGCTAGCTTTGGGTTTAGTTTGATTTTCTTTTTGTAGTTCCTTGAGATAGATTATTGATTAGACATTTTTAATATAGACATAGATGGCTATAAAATTCTCTGAGAACACCCTTGCTCCATGCTATAAGTGTTGGTATGTTATGTGTTCATTTGCATTCATTTCTAAATATTTTCCACTTTTACTTGTGATCTCATTGACACACCACTCAGCATTTAAGAATATACTGTTTATTTTCCACATATTTGAAAATTTTCCAGTTTTTTTTTCTGTTTTCATTTCTAACATCATCCTGTTGTGGCTGGAGAAGATATTTTGAATTATGTTTATCTTTTTAAAATCTATTGAGAATTGTTCTGTGTAACGTATAATCTATTCTGGAGAATGTTTCGTGCACTTGAGAAAACTGTGTATTCAGCTATCATTAGGTAGAGGGTTCTATATAAGTCTGTTAGGTGTAGTTGCTTTATGGTGTTGATCAAATCCTCTATTTTCTACTGATGCTCTGTCTAGACATTCTATCCGTTACTGAAAGTGGTATATTAAAGTCTCAATTCTTATTGTGGAACTATGTCTCCTTTTAAATTCTGTCAATGTTTACTTCATATATTTTGGGATTCTGTTCATGCATATATGTTTATAATTATTAAACTGTTGAATAAATTGACCCTTTTATCAATATATAACTTTTTCTTGATCTCATATAACAGTATGGCCACCTCAACTCTCCTTTTGTTACTATTTACAAGGAATATCTTTTTCTTCCTTTCATTTTCAAGCTATTAGCCTTTTTTGTAGTAAGTCTTAATCCACTTCTCATTATATAAATATAGATCTATTACTTTGTGGGTTTTATTGTATTTAACAACCTAAATTCATAACAATCTAGTTCAATTTGATACCATTTTAACTTCAATAGCATACAAAAATGCTGCTTCCATATGGTTCCACCATACCTCACTTTACGCTTTTATTGTACAAACATATCTGAATACAACTTTGTGGCCAAGAGCACAGATTTATAATTATTTTTATTCCTTTGTCTTTTCAATCTTAGAAGAAATTAAAAGTGGAGTTATAAACCAAAAATATAATAATACTGGTATTTGTATTTTCCCATGTATTTACCCTTACCAGAGATCCTGTAGTTATTAACTAATGTCTAGTGTCTTACCATTTCAACCAAAAGGACTCTGTTTAGCATTTCACTTAGGGCAGATCTAGTGACAATTAACTCCTTCAGCTTTTATTTATCTCAAAAAGCCTTAATCTCTTCCTCACATTTGAAGGACAGCTTTATAAGTTAGAGGATCCTGGGTTAATAGGTTTTTTGCTGTTTTCTTTCAGCACTTTCAATATGTCACACACTATCTTCTGGCTTCCATATTCTGATGAGAAATCAGCAGTTAATCTTTTTGACATTCCCTTAATACATGATGAGTCACTTCTCTCTTGCTTTCATGATTGAAGGCTGTAGTATTCCATTTATTTCAGGACTTTCAACATTATTTTTTGCAAAGACTATATTTTACTATGTATGGACACTGAAGTCCCCATTTCTTAGCTTTTGTTCAGCTAGTATTTTGCCAGAAATTTCCTTGAACAACAGGAACTAAAAATGACAAAACAAACAAATAAACAAATAACAGTTCATCCAGCTTTTGCAGACAGGGTGAGTACCCAGGTACTCCTTCAACACGTAGTCAGGTTTATACTTAAGCTTAGGAATCGGATAGAGATTAAATATTTAATCTTCTCAAGTACTTTTTTGAGAATGCCTCTTGCCGTGAGCAGGTGCATGAACTTCCAAATTCTACCATATACAACAATGCTTTCAATGTCCTAATTCCCCAAAGAAATTCTTCTTTGCTCCTGGGCCTTAGACAATCAAAACAATCTTTTGCAATCTTTTGTCTCAGGCATCTGTGAATTGTCACTCCAATTGCAATGTTGCCAAGTGATTCTCACCACTTTTCTGGCCTGAGGTCTGAGTTGGATGAAACAGAGACAAGTGCCTTGTGTTAGCCCTTTTGATAGGTTAGGACAAACACCTATAATAAGTAGTGGAAAGCATATCCTCTGCTTCTTCTGGAACCAGGGAAGAAGGTCCCACACTAAGAAAGCAGACTTCTCTCTTGAAGACTGGAGGGAGTGTGGCAAAGCCAAGTAAAAACACCACAAAGCTTTCCTACTATTTTGAAGTTGCTTTTTTTCTTAATTCATCATTCACCTGGTTGGTCCACACTTTTGACTGTTTCCCAGAGTTCTGACAAAGGCGGCCTGAACCATTTTTCCTTACCTTTCAATGTTTCTGTGAAGGTGATGAGAGTTTAAAGCTACCTATTTCACCATTATACTTTAAGAAGAAAAGCTGAGCAGAAAAAGAACATGGGAGACTATACTATCAGAGGGCAGCCCCAGTCAGAAGGCACAGTGACAATTAGCACACCCGACATGCTCAAATGTGTTAAGACCAAATTATGGGCATAGTGTACTTTAAGACAACATAATGGATTTTAGGGGAGAATAAATTAATATTATTTCTGTGTCTGTTTGTCCATTACTCTGAGTAAATTAAGCCTGGTGTAAATTATGTCCTAGTAATACAAACTTTATTTTGATTATGTTGATGGGCTAAACACTATTCTATGAATTATTTAACCAAATAATTTGACTGTTTCATGCATGTACTATATCTGATATATTCTCTTTCCCTCTCAGATTCACCCTGCATTTAGGTCTCTAGTGATTAACTTGTATAAATTACATCAAAGAATACCTATGTGCCCAGGCTCCTGGTTAGATTTAGTCAATAGGGAAATCCTTCTAAAGACCTATGGGAGCAGATACTGGAACAATTATTCCCTTGCTCACCTACTTTAAGTTTGGCTATGTCCCTTAACCAAATGAAACTTTGCTTTCCATGTTAGCCCTCTCTACTGCCTTTTGAAGTTTCAGAAATGCTCTGTCCCCAAGCTCATCAAAAAGGGCAAGGGCGGGTAACAACCACTCATATTAGCCTGGGAGCCCTGGCTTTCTCATGTAGTTTTCTCATATCCCGCCTACTTTATATTTAGTCCCTTTATCAAACTCTCCTTCAACTACCCTAATTTTAACTTGCTGTCTGTTTATAGCTAAGACTATGACTGATAAGCAAACTGAGTACAAGTCTTTGAAACTTAATATTTTAATTATCCCTAAAGATAGCTCCAGGAATAAAAACATCAAAAAGATAAATACCCAGCCTTCCTTTTAGGGGAACCTTATAAAGTTGTTTAGTAACAAAATGATAAAACACATTCTAAACCTCACCATGACTTCACATCCTATATCTCCCTAAATGCAAATGTATCTAATTAAACATTTATATTTATAGCTACACTGTAATTATATTATCTATAACTGTGTTTACTGATTTAACAAGATATGATATACCCTGCTAGCATATTAAAAATATCAAATTAATAAAATAATTGCAGTTTCCTAGTTAAATAATATTAGAATACCTGTAGAACGTACTTTCTGTGATATTATACTTTGAGCAATAATAAAAATCTATTAAACAAATATGGATTCAGGCATGTGGAATATTGTTTCTCAATTAAAATAAAAAGAAAGAAACATAGCATCATCCTACACTGGATTTTTTAAGGTCACATAAGTTTACTCAGTTTAATTAGAATTTGAAATCCAATTTCAGGGTATATTTGACAGGTTTAAAATCATATGTGGAGAAACGCTAAATAAATATTTGAGAAATATCTTGAGATAATCATCTTAAAAGTGTGTAAAATAAGATACAAGATTAAGTAATTGACAGTTGTATAAGTAATGCTATTTTATTTAAAATAACTAAGGATGGGGTGCTTGGATGGCTCAGTCAGTTGAACATCCCACTCCTTTTTTTTTTAAAGATTTTAGTTTTATTTATTTATTTGACAGAAAGAGTGAGAGCACAAGCAGGGGGAATAGAGGGGAAGTGAAAAGCAGACTCCTTACTGAGCAGGGAGCCTGATGTGGGACTCGATCCCAGGACCCTGGGATCATGATCTGTGCTGAAGGCAGACACTTAACCATCTGAGTCACCCAGGCACCCTGAACATCCCACTCTTGATTTTGATTAAGGTCATGATCTCATGTTCATGAGATCAAGCCCCACATCCATCTCCTGGCTCAGCCAAGTCTGTTAGAGATATTCTCTCTCCCTCTCTCTCTCTCTCTCTCTCCTTCTACCCCTCTCCCTGCTCACATGTGTGTGTTCTCTCTCTTTAAAATAAATAAATAAATCTTTAAAATAATAAATAAAATAAAATAACTAAGTATAGGGTGACTGGTTCTAAGGACAAATACAAGCAACAAAGAGAGGGAGGGAATAAGAAATAACATAATGCGGGCTTAAACAGTATCTGAAAATAAACTGTAAGTTTAATGATAATTACCAAGATTCTAAATCATGTAGAAGAACCAGCTACTGGGACGCCTGGGTGGCTCAGTTGGTTGGGCAGCTGCCTTTGGCTCAGGTCATGATCCCGGCGTCCTGGGATTGAGTCCCGCATCGGGCTCCTTGCTCAGCAGGGAGCCTGCTTCTCCCTCTGCCTCTGCCTGCCACTCTGTCTGCCTGTGCTCGCTCGCTCTCTCTCCCTCTCTCTGACAAATAAATAAATAAAATCTTAAAAAAAAAAAAAAAGAACCAGCTACTATAAAACTTGACAAGGATACATGTCAGTGAAGTTCAGAAAACTGATCATTCTAAATTTTCTAGGGTGTTTCTTGTATTTTATTTCACAGATTTGTAGTTTTCTGGATGGGTAACATATGCTTAAATTTTACTGACAAAAATAAGTATTGGTTGAAAGGTACCAAGATATTAAAGTTTTATTTCATATTCTGAGTTATCATTAATTATTTTTCTCTGGCATCCTTCACAATGGATCCACACTTCCATTTTGGCAGCGTCTATAGTAGACCTGTAATGACAGCTATTCAGAAGCATGTGTAACTCCCTTCTAAGTTGGAAGGTTCCTTATGGGAAGCACCCAACTCAATTATCTTTGCTTGGCCCAGCACTGAACACATGCTTTGTACAGAGAAAGCACTCAAGAAATTGTTAAATTGAAACATCATGTTTCAGAAAGACTAAAAATCATCATAAGATAAAGATAACAAATCTATTATTTTTGAAATTATTTCCCCATTCGTTTAACATTCTCTCTCACTTGCCAGAAATAGAACTGACCTACTGGTACATGAGAGAGAATAGTGGGTTTAAAATAAAATGACAGATGGTAATACCTCCTCAACCAGTATATAATTCACAAAATGTAGATAAAGTACAGTATTTGATTTGCTGAGACGAGGTTCCCTTACTTAAATTAAGGAGTCCAAAATTAGAATAGGATTGAATATTTGTAAAACATTTGCTTGATAAGCAACATATACATAAGGTAATACATTTTAATGAATGCAATCAATTCATAATATTTTAATTCAAACATACGCATTTTTTGAGGTAATATTTTATAGGTTTTTTTACCTATAAAATTACCTATTTCACAGGTAATTTTATGAACTATATATTTGTATGTTTAGCATATACTACATGATAATGTTGACCTGTTGCCAAAGTTAAAATCCTGATTAAAAAAATACGAATACATGAGTCTGATTAAATAGCTTGAAGCTGTATGTGTATTTAAATGTTGGGTATATATATTAGAATTTAAAATGAATTATTTTAACTTGCTTAATATAATTTGTTTTATGTAATTCATTTGTGACAGATAATCTAGAAGTACTTCCAATAAGGATTCCTCATACCAAGGTTAGTGCATAGAGAACTTATGCATACTAAAAACACTGAAAAACCTGTTTTGAATATTCTTCACAAAGACTGTTTTCACCATGAATTTTAAAATCAAGTTTTTTTTTAAAAAACCTACATATATTTAAAATCTAGTTTCATTTTATCCATCACCATTTCAAATACAAACATACATTACTTTCAATAACCACTTAGTAATATCCCAAATTAAAAGGAGAGACAAACAATTATTACTAATATTCTATATATTACCTACTACATATTCTCCTCTTAGTGTTTGCCTTTTGGGATAGACAGGAACAATGACTGTACTTCAGAATTTAATAGTCTAATATCATCAGCTAGAACTCTAATTGTCCTTACCACCAGAAGTTAGGTTTCCTCTGTCTGAGGGAGACTTACCATCCTGAGTAATATAACAACAGAATGATTTTTGGGGGTTGGTCAAGGGTCAGTTTTTATTTGTAGTTTACCAAGAATACTCTATGATTGATGAAACAGATAATAAACACTGTTCTTACCCTCTTTGTATATGTTTGCATTATATCAGAAAATGAGGGATCTCAGAATATTGTGAAAAATCTATAAAATTACTTCCTCAATATTCTTTTTTTTTGCTTCCTCAATATTCTTGAAGAAAACTAGTCTTTAAATTTTTAAGCCTGCTAATAATATATTTGCCTTAGTCTCCTTGGGCCACTATAACAAAAATATCATAGACTGGGTGGCTTTATAAATAACATAAGTTAATTTCTCACAGTTCTGGAGGCTGGGAAGTCCAAGATCAAGGCAGCAGCATATTCAGCGCCTAGTAAGAGCCCACTTCCTGGTTCACAGGCAGCTATCTTCTCTTTGTGTCTTCACATAGCAAAAGAGGCAAGGGAGCTCTCTGAAGTCCCTTTTTTAAGGGCACTAATCTCATTCATGAAGGCTCCATCCTCACAAACTAGTCACCTCCCAAAGTTTCAATACCAGCACATTGGGAGTTATGATTTGACAAAGTAATTTTGAGGGAACACAAGCATTCAGTCTACAGCAATATTTTAATAAGAAACATAGAATTTTTTGGAGGAAAAACATCTTTGACTAAATAATATAAATTATTTTTGTGGAAAACAAAGAATGGCTTCAAAAAATGATCATTTACTTCTATGGTGAACACTGGACTTCCTGCTGAAGAACCTCTTGCCTTTCTACATTTGTGTGTGTCAGCTAGCAGTTTTAAATGAGATAAAATCTAGTGCATATGACAATACCATACTGAGTTCAAAGACCCATCAAGGCTGGATGGAATTCAAGTGCCAGTGTCTAATAAGAGGATGGGATATCAAGCTAGTAGGTGAACTGCAGCCAAAGAGTTAATTGCCTGGGCACGGGCAGAATTGATCCTGGATTACTCCAAAGAGTCTACAGAATACAGGAAGGACACAAGGAACAAAACACTAGTTCACTTGTTAGAAAAATAATCCTTTTATGGTTCGGGCAATTTAAACTCTCCTGTAATGGGAATTTTTTTTTAATATAGGTATCATAAAATACTTTCAGATGTTCACTGGCATCTACAGAACTCCTTTAAAACTATTTTAGGTTCACTAGATGCGAAGTAGATAAATCAGTACATAGAGTGCATGGGTCAAAACACATTTCTTGAACTATAAAAATGGGATTTTAACCAAAAGTATTAAACATCAAAGACCATTACTCTGCATTCACAGAGTGGTTCAACAGATATACAGCTCTATTATACAATATCTACGAAGAACTAGTGAGATGATGCTTTATTCTCATGTATCTAAAATAGAGACATGGCTAATTTATAGTGCCATAAGCTTTCTTATAAACATGGATGAAAATTACCAGATCATGTAATGTTGTTTAATTATTGTGCTGTATTCTATAAAAGTGCAGATGCACAAAGTAGATACTAGATTTTTTTCCTTCACTGCTAATACATATCACTTACATTAATTCCTTTGGGATATTATCAAGTAGTTGTTTTGAAGGTATCTTGAATTTTTTAAAGTATTATGCTTAAAATAACCAAAAAATTAAAAGAGCCTGAAACTACCTTGAATACCAAAAGTTTCAGACTTAATTCTTCAGACTTAATTCTCTTCAGTGTCTGAAAGTTGTGAATTTAATTTAGTTAAATCATTGAGCTGCATGATTTATTTTTCCTAAAATGATGGGTAGCTTTAGTTGAACTGGACAAATAGCCATATAATTCATCCAAAATCACAGCCTATAAAATCATTCATCTATTTTTTATCCATTTTGTGGGAAAAAGAAGTAAATGCATGTAAATTCACTAAGATGTAGGAAGATTGCTCCTTGTTATGGGCCTAATAGGGGTTTAGAGGTATTTTGAACCCACAATGGAGTACAGCACAGGTAAACTAAGATATTCAACACTTTAAGACGTTTTCTACTTAAGTTTGCTATATATCTAAATGAGTCTTTTAAGTGCAGGTTTCCTTCAAAAGCATCACTAGGGCTTCTCACACTCCCAAGCCAGAGTAGGACTTCCCTGGACACTCAGGGCTTCTTGGCCTCTTTCACTCATTAAGACTCCACAGGCTTCTCTAGTGGAAGCAGAGCCTTTTCCAATATTTCAGCTAATAAATGCCCTTAACCTTAAAGCTCTTCAATGACTACTTACAAAAAATCCAGAGCATTTAAAAGAGAAGCTAGCAGTATTTGTCTTTCATTAAAGCCTTACCTCTTTCTAATGTCCATATCTACTGAACGGGTCTCCAGACAATTTTTCAACCCTGTACTTCCACTATGCTCTGCTTAATATTACTGTGGACACTCCAGGAACAATGCTGAGCACTAAATGCTTTCTTACACACCACAAGGATCTTTGAAGAAAGACCAAAGAGCTTTGTTGGCAGCTTCATAATAGAGAGTAAATCATCCGGACAGTTCATCTGGTTAACAAGTCCCTCAAATTATTGAGTTATCAAGTTATTCACAGACACTAAGAGACAGCATGTCACACCCTCCATTTCAACTCCTCTCACTCTGGCACATGGCTTCTCTATTGTTGCAACCTTCAGCAGGGGTGGCTCAAGAACACACCCATCACAGACATCAATCTCCTTCCCTCTCCCCATGTGTTATGCCTTGCTCTAGGAACAAGCCTCCTTTGAAGGAGTCAAGCAGTACCATCTGGAAGAGGAGCACACCTGATTGATGCCTCATAGAATAACTTTTTAAAAGAAGAATGAGATTGATATAAAAATGATCTCCTTTTCTCTCTGTTGTCTATTTCTACAGATGCAATAGTTTCCTTTGCCACTGTGAAGACTTCTTGTCAGATCAACCACCAGCTAACCTGTTAGGAAGCTGTGACCAGTTCCATAATAGACTCCATTAAATACCTGCTCTTTTTCTTCCCTGCTTCACTCTAAAGTTATCTTCTCTCCCACTTCCTTGGTATTATGCTCCCTATAGAAGTGTTAGCATCTAAGTCTTGTCATGGGCTAAAAAATGCCCCAACTAATAAGTTATTTTTCAAATACATCTGCAATTGTTTATAGGTTATATAATATATACTACTACTTTCAGTGAAAAGTATAAAATTATACATAAATACTATGTGGTATTGAGAATCCAAGCTCTTTCCGTCCTTTTGACCAAGCCATCCTCAAGGTTTGGTTTCAATACATCATGTCCTAATATGTATGTTATAGCTTACAATATCATTTGCACATTCAGCTAATGGAAAGGAAATTAAGAAGGAAAGGATTAACACAATTCTTCTCATTAGCATGAACCAGAAGTCACATACATGCCTTTCTCCCATATCCCATAACTAACTCTTGGTCATAATGCTTTACCTAGCTGCAAGAGAGATTTGAAAATGCAGTCTTCCAATGCCTAATCTTTGAACTAATCTTTGAAAGGCATCAAGAATACACAATGGGGAAAGGATAGCCTCTTCAATAAATGGTGTTTAAAAAAAAAACTTGCTATCTCCACATGAGGAAGGAAGGAAGAAAGGGAGGGAAGAGGGAAGGGTAGAGGGAGGGAGGAGGGAGGGGGAAAGAAATAGGACCAATATCTTATACCACCCACAAAAATCAACTCAAAATGGATGAGATTTAAATGTAACATGGGAAGCTGTAAAACTCCCAGAAGAAAACATACAGAAAAAGCTCTTTGATGTGCCAATTTGTCTTGGCACAATTTTCGGGTATGACACTAAGTAGAGACAACAAAAGCAAAGTAAACAAGTAAGGCTACATCATGTTAAAAAGCTTCTACACAACTACTGATGGAAATGTAATCTGCTTCAGCCACTGTAGAAAATGGTATGGAGATTCCTCAAAAAATTAAAATGGAAATACCATATAACCCAATAATTGTAATACTGGGTATTCACCCAAAGAAAGCAAAAACACTAATTTGAAAAGATATATGAACCTCTATGTTTATTGCAGCATTATTTACAACAGCCAAGATACAGAAGCAGGCTAAATGTCGATAGATAAATGGATAAGGAAGATGTGGTATACACACACACACACACACACACACAGGGAGATGAGGATATGATACAGCTATAAAAAAGGATGAGATCTTGCCATTTGTGATAACATGAATGGACCTAGAGGGTATTATGCTAAGTAAAATAAATCAGACCAAGAAAAATAAATACCTCTCATGATTTCACTCATATGTGGAATCTAAAAGGCAAAATGAGTAAATAAACAAAAAACAAAACCAGTCTTATAAATACAGAGAACAGTGGATGTGTGCGGAAGGGGGCAGCCAAAATTGGTGAAGGGGAGTAGCAAATACACACTTCCTGTTATGGAATGAATAAGTCACAGAAATAAAGGCACAGCATAAGGAATAAAATCAAAGATACTTTAATACCATTGTATGGTGATAGATGGTATCTACACTTATACTGAGAATAGCATTTATAGGGACGCCTGGGTGGCTCAGTTGGTTGGACGACTGCCTTCGGCTCAGGTCATGATCCCGGAGTTCCGGGATTGAGTCCCGCATCAGGCTCCCAGTTCCACGGGGAGTCTGCTTCTCCCTCTGACCTTCTCCTCGCTCATGCTCTCTCACTGCCTCTCTCTCAAATAAATAAATAAAATCTTAAAAAAAAAAAAGAATAGCATTTATACAGAAAAGCTGAATCACATTGTACATCTGAAACTAATGTAACATGTATAATTCAATAAAAATATTTAATTAATATTAAAAAGGAAAAGTTTCTACATAACAAAGAAAATAATGAACAAAATGAAAGACAACAGAAGGAAACAAAGTATTTGCACACCATACATCTGATAGAGGGTTAATATCCAAATGTGTAAGAAAGTCATACAACTCAATAACGAAAAAAGTAACCCAAAAAAAAACACACAAAAGATCTGAAACATTTTCCTGGAAAAAAAAAAAAGATACAAATAGCCAAGAAATATATTCAAAGGTGCTCAGGGAAATACAAAACAAAACTACAATGAGGTATCACATCATACTGTTAAGATAACTATCACTGAGAAAACAAAAGATACTAAGCATTGGTGAGAGTGAGGAGAAAAAGGAACCAACCCTACACATTAATGGGAATATACACATTGGGGGAATGTAAATTGGCACAACCATTATGGGAAAAAATAGGGAGATTTTTCAAAAAATTAAAAGTAGAACTACCATATGATCCAGAAATCCCACTGCTGGGTATTTAATCAAAGGAATTAAAATCAGAAACTCAAAGAGACACTCATCCCCATATGTTCATTATAACCTAATTCACAACAGGCAAGACATGGAAACAACCTATATGTCAATAAACAGATAAACAGATAAGAAAAATGCAGTATATATGAACATAAAATAGAATATTATTCAGCCTTAAATAAAGAAGGAAATCCTGCCATTTGTGACTTATGGATGATTCTGGAGGATATCATTCTACCTGAAATAACTCAGGCAAAAAAAGACAACTGTATAATCTCATATCTATGTGGAATCTAAAATAGGCATGGTCATAGAAGCAAAGAACAGAATGGTAGTTAGCAGGGTATGGGGAATGAGAGAAATGGAGAGATGTTGGTAAAGGCATAGACGTTTCAGTTACATAAGATGAAGAAGTTCTGGAGATCTAATGCACATAGCATAGTGACTATAGGTAACAATACTGTACCCTATACTTGAAGTTTGCTAAGAGAGTATAACCTATGTATTCTCACCACACATACACACACACACACACACACACACACAGTAACTATGTGAAGTGGCATATTTGCTAACTAGCTTGATTGTGGTGATTATTTCAGAATGTA
The DNA here is from genome assembly GCA_004024625.1 of Mellivora capensis. Lineage (NCBI taxonomy): Eukaryota > Metazoa > Chordata > Mammalia > Carnivora > Mustelidae > Mellivora > Mellivora capensis. Next base: position 3,785 of record PISX010022270.1, on the reverse strand, counting down.
TATGGATATCAAATCATCAATCTGTAAACCTTAAATATATACAACAAAAAGAAAATTTAATCTTAGCTGAGGGAAGATGCCCAGCTGAAATGTATAAATCCTTTTAATAGTGAAGGAAAGTAAAATTATTGCAAAGAAACTAAGTACCTCTACCATAGTCTCCACCAACCACCCCTTATGTGTACATATATTTTCCCAAGGGAGTCCGTCCCAAGTCCTACCAAATAACTGTGTCAGAGTCCAGGATTTCTGGGCCTTCTGTCTTGTCTGGATGTAGTTTCCTGTGGTCTGATTACCTAAAAACAAACAAAAAAGATAACTACAATAATTATTTCCAATGATTATTTATACAGAATGGATAACACACACAACCAATAGGTGCAAACAGGCATAAAATCTTGCCGGTAAATTATTGTGAAAACTGCCTGCTTTGACAGTGGAGAAAGTTCCTTAGTGAACACATTGTCCATAATCTTGTTCTGCTTTTTGTAAGGGATGTTTTTGCTGATTGTTTTCCAAACCACTTGCTTTTGCTCTCTGAACTTTAATTTCATAAAAGAGATTAGAAACCAAATCCCCATAATAAAAGTATCACTGAAATGTGGAATGCATTATAAATTATTCTGAATGAGAAAAGGGAAAAAGGTCATTTAGGGAAACACTGGTTCCTCTTAATTCTTTTGAAAGCACTATAAAATGGAGTAGGAGTAAAAAAACAGCTTTAAAAGTTAGTTCCTTTCAGAGAAATTATCCCAAATTTGTTTCTGTATTTCTATTTTAAGCTTTCTCTTGCCCCAAATCAAGCATTATCAACACCATTTAGATTACAAAATAATGAATAATTTCTCTATATGTTAGGAAAAAACAATTTAGAAAAAAATTACATAAAGATCCTATACAAATAGCAAAAATGTACAAAAACTACACAATGAAGGGGTGCTTGGGTGGCTCAGTTGGTTAAGCGTCCAACTCTAGGTTTCAGCTAGGGTTGCAATATCAAGATCCTGGAATCAGCTCCACATCTCTCAGGGCTCAGCACAGAATCTGCTTGAGGTTCTCTGCCTCTGTCCCTCCTGCTGCTCCTGCTCTTGCTCTCACTCCCTGCTCTCTCAAGTAAATAAATAAATAAATAAATAAATAAACAAAAAAAAAACAACAAATAAATAGAATCTTAAAAAGAAATTACACAATGAAAACTATAAAACTTAACTGAAACTCATACAAAGCCATAAATAAGTTGGCAGATAATTTAGCATGCAGAAACAGCAATGGAACAACGGGGATATCAAATTTTTCCAAGTTAAACCATGTTCAAACAATCAAAATCATAACAGAATTTCTATGGCCCTGTCCAATGACATTTTAAAAAATTCATCTTGAAACAAAAATTCTAGAAGTATTTAGAAGCAAATCTATTCGAAGAAATTTTTGAGAAAATTGAAATAAATACCTCCACAGTTAAAAAGGCCACAAAATGTACGAAGGAGGTTGAAGACTTAAAAGAACAGATCTTAGTTGCAGAACATTAGGCTAACAAGGATGGGTGATTAATCAATTTTTTTTTCCTGACACACGGAAAATAATTAGTCATCTGTGATTTAGAAAAAAAATGCATAAAAACCAGATGTTTCTATCCTGTTGTACACCATACAAATAATGTTCTTTATTAAAATACCTTAAATTGAATTAAACTTAAAGAATTTAACAGGGTGATTCTATCTTTATATCAAAAATGTTAAAATTCCTACCATAACAGTAGCATTTCTGAATTACTATGAATAGATTAATTCATTGTTCTACACCATTAAGTTTTGAAAAGACTATTAACAGTTAATTCTTAGTGATCTATTTTTATTAGGTCTTCAATGTATCTTATATTTAAGGTGTTTCAATGAGATAACATGACGAGCACTGAGAATAAAACTATGTAGATTACAGATTTGCCTGAAAACAAATTCAATGACTTCAAATCAAAAAAAACGTTGTGAGTTTATAGTGCCATATATTTAAGATCTGTATATACTAATACAGACAAACCAATTAGATGGCTTCAGTATGATATATTCAAATATGATTTTCAAATGATATACCACCTCCTAGGAATGTGGTTTATGTATAATGATATATAACTGCTACCATCATCCGTAACAATTTGAGGCACATCTCTTACTTTCCTGAAGTCCATGAGCAACTCAATGCTAAACAGTAATTATGACAATCTGCTCTATATTACTTATTTATTTACAAATTCTATTCTCTTTCATTATCCTATGAATAATATTTGACACATGCAAAAATATATGCAACATACTAGTAATTGTTAAAGTTAAAAAAAATGAACATTTGTGAATACATCACTTAAATCAAAGACAAACCATAAGAGATTCTTAATCACAGGAAACAAAATGAGGGTTGCTAGAGGGAAGAGGGTTAGAGAGATGGGGTAACTAGGTGATGGACATTAAGGAGGGCTCGTGATATAATGAGCACTGGGTAACGATGTACTAATGTTGGCTAATTGAACATAATAAAATAAAAATAAATTTAAAAGAAGACTGATGAATCACTGAACTCTACCTCTGAAACTAACAATACATGTTAATTAATTGAATTTAAACTTAAAAATTAAAATTAAAAAAATAAATAATAAAATGTAGAACCAAAAAAACAAAAAGAAACGCAAATAAGCAATGGAAATGAGGGAATTCCTCAGTGGCTCAGTCAGTTAAGTGTCTGCCTTTGGCTCAGGTCAAGATCCTTGCTCAGCAGGAGCCTGTTTCTCCCTCTGCTTACCACTCTCCCTGCTTGTGCTCTGACAAATAAATAAAATCTTTAAAAAAATGGAAGTGATGCTCTGTGTCCTTCAGAAGAAGTATAAAGCACTGAACAAGGAAAAAGGATTAGATGATATAAAGTCTTTTTATAATGGTATTTGTTAAGACATAATTGTATTAGGGGCACCTGGGTGGCTCAGTTGGTTAAGCAACTGCCTTCAGCTCAGGTAGTGATCCTGGAGTCCTGGGATCGAGTCCTGCATCGGGCTCCCAGCTCCATGAGGAGTCTGCTTCTACCTCTGACCTTCTCCCCTCTCATGATCTTTCACTGTCTCTCTCTCAAATAAATAAATTTTAAAAAAGACATAATTGCTCTCGGAAGATGGCGGGGAACTAGGAGGAGGCTCTGGTTCAACCTGTCCCCTAAAGTGAGCTGATTACCTACCAAGGAACTCCGATCACTCATGAAATCAGCCTGAGATCAAAATTCTATTCGTCAGGATCTCTACGGGGGCAGAAGACGCCAGTGGGACGTCAGGATCTCTACGGGGGCAGAAGACGCCAGTGGGCAGGTAAAGCAGAGCGGGAACACCGGATGGTATCGGAAGATAAACAAAAGGGGGAGGGAGCCACCAGAGGAGACGCATTAGGAAGTAATACCCCAATACGAGAGTCCCCTAAGACTGGGGACCAGCATTAACTTGAAGACTGATAAAAAGCACTCAAAAAGAGAAAAGATCGCAGGGTGAAATTGTGGGAATTGGAACTGTTAGGGACAGGGGCTTAAGTCTCCCACGGAGGGCAGACACCCCTGGCGCTGAGCCAGAGAGAGTGCAGCGGAGAAACCAGGTCCTGGTCCCTGAGCTTCGAGACCTCCTAAGGGCGCTTGGCGTGTGGCAGGGGCTGGGACCCTCCCGGAGCAGAAACAGACTTTTGCAGTCCCCACGTGTGTGCCACGCCGCACTAGCAGAGCCTGAGATGCGCTCCACCCCCTCCCCTGAGAGAGGCGCG
>PISX010022269.1:0-32099 GCA_004024625.1 Mellivora capensis | reverse complement strand
GGTTCTGAGGACAGAATCTTTTTTTTTAAGATTGTGTTTATTTGGGAGACAGACAGAGAGAATGAGAGCATGAACGGAGGAGGCACAGGGGAGAAGCAGACTCCCTGCTGAGCGGGAAGCCCACTACAGGGCTCGATCCCAGAACCCTGAGATCATGACCTGAGCCGAAGTCTTAACCAACTGAGCCACCCCGGTGGCCCTGAAGCCAGAATCCTAACCATTATTCTCTGCAGGCTCTGAGGCCTGAGGATTTATAGCTGGATGCATCAGTTTAAATCCCATCTGATGTTCCCTGGCTGTTCCCAAGGACAGCAGGAAGCACTGCCTGGAAAGAAAGCTTCAGGGGAAACTCGTTCCTCTTGCCCTCCCTGTAGTGACCAGAGCCGCCTCTGGTCTCTGCACAGAAGGGGATGGGAGAGGGGACACCGTGAGCAGGCAGCACATGGCCTCTTCCCCAGGGTGGGGCCTGTCCGCCAGGCCAGGCCCTAGGCAGAGAGCCAACCAGGAAAGGAAACTCCCTCCCATGATCATATTCTCAGCCTTCCGCACAGGAAAGGGCAGGCTCCCCCGAAGCCCAGACAGTTTCCAGATGGTTTTTCACTGAAGACTTTCCCAGAGAATCTTGGGAACCCAGGACAGACTGTGGGCTGGGCTGGAGCTCTGGCCAGTGTCAGGAGAACAGGCAGGCCCCTGGCTGCCCTAAGGTACCATGGTATCCTGGAGGGAACCCCTTTCCCTCTGCTCCTGCATTTCTCCATCTGCCACGGGGTTGACTCGTGATCCCAGAAAGACAGGTCCAAGTCCTAAGCTCAGTACCTGTGAACGTGACCTTATTTGGAAATAGGATCTTTGCCAATGTAATTAAATGAAGGATGGCCGGACGAGATCAAACTGGATTTAAGGTGGGCCCTGAACCCAATGACAGTGTCCTGAAAAGAACAGGAGAAGACGCAAAGACACACAAGGGGAAGGATGCATGAAGACACAGGCAAAGATCTGAGGGACAGAGCCCCAAAGCAAAGGGTGGCTGGCAGCCGCTGGCAGGTGGGAGAGAAGCAGGCAACAGAGTCTACAGAAAACCAGCCGACCCAAGCCTTGATTTCAGACTCGGGGCCTCTGCAACTGTGAGACGGTACGCTTCTGCTGTTCTAAGCCCCCAAGTTGTGGTCATTCCTTTGGGCAGCCACAGGAATGCAGCCCCCCATCTCTGAGAGAACAGATGGGGCCAGGAAGTCCCCCCGGGGTTAAGAGCGGTCTATAAGCGCCTCAAACTTAGCTCACACCCTGAGAAGCTCGCAGCTGAGTTGAGAAGCCAAAATCTGCAGCCGATGACTGCATTTCAAGCTCCAAATGATGTCGCTTCTGTACACGGAAGCTAGGCTGCCCAGACCCACAGGGGGGCTCCCGGCCTGTGGAGCGGAGGGTGGAAATTCAAACCACAGAGAAGGATTCCCCACCCCTCCAGGAACCAGAAGGTGGAGAGTAGGGCGTGTGGGCTGCCGGCTGTGGCAGGACCACCTTCCAGGAACCCAGAGAACCAGCTGGGATGGGCAGCCGGGACAAAGGGCCATGGGCCAGCATCTTCTCTAGGGGCTGCAATGGCTCTGTGAAGGGGCTCCTGGACTTCTAAAGTCTCAGCTCAGGGGGTGCCAGGCTGCCCAGGTCAGAGCAAGGGGTGCTGATGGCAAGGTGTAGCCCAGGGCAAAGGGCTTTGCAGGCCTAGGAGGGGGGAATTAGGAGACGTGGGAACCAGGAGTCCAAGCAAAGACCCCAGGCTGATTGGTGAGTTTTCACAGGGTGGTCAGAGCCTCACTTTCTTCTCCTGGAGCTGGACACAGCAATCCTAGCCTTATAAGGGGTATAGGAACTGAAATGACGGACATTCAATGATGGAACATCTGGTCGAAGCTTTATGGGTCAGGGGACCACTGTCCTACTGGGGAGCTGTGGCTTGAACGGCTGATGAGCTCCAAAGGAGAAGTTCACTTTCTTCCCAAGTCTGTGCCCCGTGTCTTCAACCAGTAAGTTTGGAGTTAGACAAGCCTGGGTTCGAATCCCAGCTCTGCCCTTGCCTTGGAGCGTGGCCCTGGGAAAAAGGGCTTCTCTCTGGACGTTCCTGACCACATCCGTGAAAGGGGGATGATCTTGAGACCAGGATAGGAGCGTGTGTACTGTTTGGCAGACGATAGGTGTTTGACACTATTTCTGAATAACACATGAATTAAAGTAAAGGCAGTTGTGTGAGGACAAGAGCACTGACAACAAATGTGCTAAGAGGTACAGACAATAGATAGGAGGATCCAGGAGAGCGAGCATTTGCTCCTCGGAGGTGATCAGAGAAGCTGTGTCAGTAGGAGTCTTTTTATTTCAAGTGACAGAAATCTAACTCAAACTGCTTTGTGCATAAACCAGAATGTTATGCCAATGTAACAATGACTGTATTTTGAATAAGCACAATGCACTACTACCTCAGGGCCTTTGCACTTGCTGTTCCCTCTGTCAGAATACTTTTCTCCCAGATATTTCCAGGGATCTCCCCTTTACCTCTTTAGATCTTTATCAGATACATTTAAATTTAAAAATTAATTTAACCAATACTCTGTATGCCTTTTTACTACTTTATTGTTTTATTTTTCTCTATAACGTTTATCATCACTTCACACACTATTTTTATTATTGATTTTGTGCATTGCCTTTCTACTTACACCCCCTTCCCCACTACCATGTAAGCTCCACTAAGTAGGATTTTTGTCTTTTTTTTTTTTAACTGTTGTAGTTCTACCACTGAGGACAAGGCCTTGCATGCAGTAGGTATATATCAACTTGACAGTTCCACAAGGTCTTTCTTTGGGGTTAGATATCAAGCTTGTGCCAGCCTTTGTTAAAATAAAATCCCTGGGGGTGGGTGGTGGAATCCCATCTAGTGACCATTAAGACAAGTCACAGGGGGGACAATGGGGTTCAAGCTAGCTACATTTTGACTGAGGGGCAATTGGATGGAAAGTTCTGGAACACAGGGTGTGCTCTCCAAAAGCACTCCAGCTAAGCCATAATAGAATGAGATCCTAGGCCTTCAGGGGAAGAGGTCCTAAGTTTTTACATCCTCACGAGTTGGACACTTTACAGTTTACAAAGCATTTCTCCATCCACTGTCTACCTGGTCCTGAGTGGTAGGAATTTCCTTATCCAATACATACTTATCAAGAACTTCCTGCTTGGGGAGGTGGGTCAGGAGGACCAAGTGGGCCTCTGCATACAGGACTTAGGGCCCTGCCTGGGTCCTGGCCGGTCCGCAGTGCCTGCTTATGTGCTGGGGGAGGGGGAGCGGGGCAGATGTGTCAACATGAACTTGGCCTGTACCAGGCGACGGAACTACAGGATAGATATGGTCCCTGTTCTCATGGGCCCCACAGTCCATCAGGAAGAGGGACATAATTCACTAATTATAAACAGGTTCAACATTCAAACCATTTCAATTCAGATGTTCGGAAAAGGTGATTTCTTTAAGAACATCATTTCTTTATTAGCCGTAACCGAGACCCAGAACCACAGCGTATTGAGTGCTGACTCTGTGTCAGGCCCAGTTGAAGGCATTTTATCGAGTTTACATTTCACAACATCCTGTGAGGCAGGTACCTTTATGACTGTCATTTGGTTGGCAGAGCAAGAAACTGAGGCACAGAGAGGTTAAGTAACTTGCTTGAAGTCACACAGCTAGCAAATACTGAAGCAGAGTTCAGACCCAGTAGTCTGGCTCCAGAATCCACACCCTTGATCCCCGTATGTTTATCTCTTGCTTCTAAGCACCCCCTCGTTGCTTTGGGATGGGGGACAGAGGGGGCAACTTAGTTTGGGCCAGTTACTGGGATCTCAACCTTTCCCAGTAAGTGTTCATTGCCGCGAATTCCGTGTCCTCCGCTGACCCCCACCCCAGCCCCTAACCACCACTACACTCGCTCCTCTTCAAGAGCAATGCCGGCGGGGAACCTGGGGGGCTCAGTTGATTAAGTGTCTGCCTTCGGCTCAGGTCATGATCCCAGGGTCCTGAGATCTGATCCCAGGGTCCTGAGAGCGAACCTTACATGGGGCTCCCCACTGAGCTTCTCTCTCCCACTCCCATGTCTGTGCACATGCTCTGCACTTTCTCTCCATCAAATCAATAAGTAAAATCTAAAAAAAAAAAAAAAAAAGGTATGGTGCCTGCGTATGGGAGGAGAGGGGGCGATGGGACTTCGGAGAGGGTGTGCTAAATGACACATGGTTTAAAAATTTCACAACCATTACCCAGTTTACACATATGAATATCGCCATGTAGGTGAAGTACAAGCGTCTGTCACCTGGTCTGCGGAGACGGCCCCCGGGAGGGGCTGGCAAGGGCAACGGGGGACACACCACTCCAGGCCCAGGTGGTCCCAGAGTCTGACCGGGGAGTTGCGGCCTCCTGGTGCCAAGGTCAGAGCCCCAGGACGTGCTGGCCCAACAGCCCAGGGCAGAGGTCACAGGATAGGCCAGAGCCCTGTTCCAACTCCAAGGGCCCCCAGTCCAAAGTGGGAAGGCCAAGGATTCCGTGGAGAAAGAAGCCGTGGTTGCCACCTGAGCCAGGCCAGCTGGTCTCCAGGCTGGGCCACCGCACCTAATTTTAACTGACCTGCTGATTCATCGGGGATGGCTCCCTCCCCCACGCGGCCCAGCCCTAGCCAGGGCCAGCCACAGCCACTCCTCTGGGCCTGCCCAAGAGCTGCCAAAATTCTTAAAGTTCAAGGTCATTCCCCATCTGCTCCAAGCCGGCATTCCAGCCTCATCCATGACCAGTCGGCTTCACCAAACTTCTGGTCCTATCGGCTAGTCTTCTCAGGGTTTCCCAAACATTCTGGAACATTCCTGCTTCCTTAAGTCCCTGGACCACCTTTCAGGTCCCCATTCAAATGCCCCCTTTTGGAGGATGCCCTTCTAGACATCCCAGACCAAGGGGCCACCCCTCCCTGGCCCCCTGCACCTGCCACCTGGTGACCACGCTCCCCCAGAGGACAGACCGTGAGCTCCTACTACGTGCTCTGGGGACATTAAGACATCAGTTACAGGAAAGCTTGATGCCCAGCCCCTCTTTCTCATCTTTCCACGAGATCACAAGGGATTTCACTATCTCAGGCCGGGAGAGTGGCTGACAGCGTGCTGTGTGTCACCAAGCCCGTCCCCCTTCCTCGGGGCCCACGAGGAGGTCTCACTCCCAGCCTCCCTGGAAGCTGGCACAGCCGTGTGGCCTTGATGGGCTGATGGAACAGGGCAGGAAACCAGTGTTACTGTCAGGCAAGGCCCCCAGACCTCTCACACTCCCTTCTCTCTCGGGGGCTGGCCCGCTGGATACGGAGGGAGCAGAGGCCTTCAGGGTGCTTGGGGACAGAGTATGGGGCCCTGGATCACTGTGCAGAGCTTGCATGGGACTGGAGGGGAGGGACAACTGAGCCCAGGAAGCCACAGCGAGAGCCAATAAGCCACGGAGGCTGGGGGTGCTGCTTGTTACGGCAGCTAGTGCTCTAACCAGGGCACCACCGCGCTCTCACCCACACCTGGTGCTAAGCCCTTCCCGTTCATCCGCACCCCCCATGCGGCTACCCTCTGTTCCATCCTCCACGTACACACCTGACCCTGTCCTCCCTCCTCAGAATTTCCCGCGGTGCCCCACTGCCCTTGGAAGTTTCCTACCCCGTCCTCTTCCTCTCCCAGTGCTTCAAACCTGGTGTCCCCCCGGGTCCTTCTCTTCTTCCCAGGGCGCCCTCCCTGGAGTGATCTCGGCTGCTTCCTCTATGATGACAACTCCCTCAGGCTCTGACCCTGTGCCTGACGGGGTAAACTGAGGCTTCTCCAAGTCTCCGGATAAATTCCGGATGTTCCGAGCTCCAACTCTGGGTGGGGGACAGGGTCGGGGGGACGTCGTGTCTCAGCAGAATAAGGTCAGGTAATGAATTCTCAAGAGAAAGATCGAAGTCACACCAGTGAGAAGAACGGAAATATCTCCCGTGGACGAAGTGGGCTTTTGAGAAGGGAATCACTCTTCGCTGCTGTGAGCTGGGTTTGATTTCAGATAAACCAGAGAGAGCTCAGCTGCGGTCTGGGGTGTGGGTCCATGTTTTCCTTCGTCTCCAGTTCCTCTGTCCCCTCCCAGGCAGCAGAGCTGGTGGCCCCCTCCCTGGAGGAGTTTTTGGGAGCTAGGACCTGGGCCTTATTGTTTTTAGAGGGAAGGGAGGAGGTTTGAGGAAAAGGCTATGTGCGGAAAGGGCACGGCTGCTGGGTGCTAGGGAGAGAGGCTGGAAGGAGTAGGGGAAAGGGGAGATAACTCAGGCGCTCCCCCTGGGAAGGGAGGACTCCTCCCTGTGACCTGCTAACTAGATGCCCACTCCATGCCCATGTGGCTGGTGCCTTCCCAGCCAGGTGGAAGAGGGGCTCCTTTGCCTTTCTTGGTGGCAGGAGCCTCGTGGGCACTGGGATGGAGGGAAAGGGAGGACACAACATGGCCACCTTGCCAGAGGACAGTCATGCCTCGGGGACACGTATATCCCCACACCTGCCAGACAGATGTCCCACAGACACTCCAGAGGCTGCCGTCCCAAGGGAGACTTGCTCCTCTGTCCTCCCGGTACCCCACCGGCCTTGGTAAATGGCGCCACCCTCTGCCCAGTCACACAGCCAGACTCTGACTCCCACTGTTGGCCCAGAGTCAACCACTTAGCTCCCTCCTTCGGCCTCTCCCTGCAGAGTCTGTCCCCTCTCCTCTTTATCCCTCAGCTCCGAGCCCTTCTTACAGGCTTCCTTCCCCAAACCAATCTGTGCCTGAAAAAAACAAATCCTCAGGACAGTGGTTGCCTCTGGGCAATGGAGGAGGTGGGCACTGGCCAGGAAAGGGCAGGTGGGAACTTTCTGGGGGTGCTGATAATGTTCTCTATTCTGATAGGGGTGTGGGTTACACAGGTGTAGGAACTTCCAAAACTCCGTAAATAGATGCTTTGCACAGGTCCGTTTCATTGGGTGTAAATTTCCCATCAGGAGAAACAAAATGCAAACAAATATTGAACTCTCATGAATGACCGGGAGGCCCAAAGATTCAGCAGGGACGGAAGAGACAGATGTCTGCAATTTGCTTTGAAATGCCACGAAAATAAGAAAGACTGGTGGGTGTCTGGGGGGACGGATGGATATGTGATCAAACTAGTTTAGTAAAATGTCAGTGGTGGAACATAGATGGTGGGCATAGAGTGTTTGCTCTGAAATTCTTTCAACTCTGCTGCACGTATGAACATTTTCAGAATAAAACGTTGGGGGACAGTGTCTCCTGCCTCCAGACTTGTCCCCTCCAGGACATGACACCCACTGCAACTCGTATGATGCTCCTAGGACAGCACAAGTCCCCTGGCCCTCTCCTGCTCACACGCCGCCAGTGGCTCTCTGCTGGGGAGAAGCTTTGGCCCCTGTGGCTTCCAAGGCCATCCGTGGTTGGCCACTGTTTATTTTTCTGCTTGTTTTTTTCCATTCCTTCCTTCCTCCCTCCCTCTTCCCACCACAGAAACACTAAAATACTTCTCCTTGCCTGCATATATCATAGAAATTTCTAGTATTCATCCCACTTTCATTTTCCTTTTCTTCCTGAGTAAGAGAACTCCCCCAATTTTTGTCTGGGGATACGGCCATATAGAAACAAACACTACATTTCCAGGTCTCTCTTGCAGAAAGCTGTGGCCGTGTAATGGGAAGAAGTATTTTTTTAAAAGATGTTACTTATTTATTTGTCAGAGAGAGAGAGAGAGCACACAAGCAGAGGGAGTCTCAGGCAGATGGAGAAGCAGGCTCTCTGCTGGGTAAGGAGCCTGACATGGGACTCAATTCCAGGACCCCAGGATCACGACCTGAGCTGAAGGCAGATGCTTAACCGACTGAGCCACCCAGGCATCCCTGGGAAGAAGTATTGATTACAGCTTCCCGAAAGTGTCCCTAGAGGTAGGGGGCACAACTGTCTTTACCCCTATGCCTTCCTGCTGGTTGGAATGGCCACACGATGGTTGGAGCTCAGGCAACCACCTTGTGTCAGGAGGTGGAGGCCATGTGTGTGATACAGCAGAGCACTAAAGCAGGCCGCAGTTGGGTATGTGCCTTACCAGCCCTGGACTGCTACCTCTGGACTTCCGTATGAAAGAGGAATGAATCCTCTCTTGAGGAAGCCATGTTATTTTGGGCTTTCTGTCCCCCACAACCAGACCCGGTCCCAACCCACCAACTGCCATGCCCCTGAATGCTTTGACCGGTGTGCTTAGAATAGTCTTTCCTCACCTTGCTACTAGCAAACCCCTAATAATCCTCCAAATTCCTACTCAGGCATCACCTTCTCTGTTACATGTGCTTTGATGGGAGTAATCATTTCCTCCCTAATGATTCCTTTGCTCCTTGTATCACAGTGAGCAAACTCTGAGCACTTACTGTATACCAGGGACCACACTCAGTCGGGTACATAAACTCCCTCTTTTCATTCTCATGAGGATGTCTGGGATAGCTAATTATTTTCAAAGTTCCCATTTTACAGATAAAAACCCAAAACCCTGAAAAATTACAAAAACTCTCCCTGGATCACAGAAGTAACAGGAGGCGGGGCCAAATGCCAAATCTTGCTGTCTGATTCCCTGTGGTTTGCCCCTATGCTGCACCATCCCGTTACTACCCTTATTTCAAGCCCTTTATCACCTGTTTACATATCTGTCCCTCCTGTCACCCCCTAAAGTCCAGGGACCCTGTGACATTCACCTTGGTCTCCCTGGGACCCAGCACAGAGCCCTGTCCCCGGTGAGCACACATGTCCGTGAAGTTGCACTGTTGATTCAAAGTCTCCCGTCCTGGTTCTGGCACAGGAGGGCCTTCCCAGATAGGGTCACGTCCCCAGCACCCCTTTCCCCGTGTAGCCCCCCTGTATCCCTTGGGCTTTTGCCCACACAGTTCGCTACCTCTGCTGAGAGGGCACGCTCCCTCATACTTTAAGATCCAGTCCCCTTGTCACCTCTGCCAGCAGGTCTTCTCCACGGAGCCCATCACACCCCCCCACACCCCTAGCAGGCTTCCTACCTTCCCAAAGCCCTTTGCTGCAATCTCTGCTGCATTCCAAATCCCCCCAAGGGTTTCCTCCACTCGACCTCGAGTCCCTTGAGAGCAAAGACCATGGCTATTTATCTTTTAATCATTTGGAGAGCACCTGGTCGGTGCCATGAATATAGAGTTGGAAAGAGACCCCTTCCTGGCTGGCTGGCGGGCAGGGTGGATGGGTGAACCCAGGGACCTAGTAGTGGGAGGGGCAGAGCCAGAGGTGGAGGCTTTTCTCCTCGCCGCCACTAGATGGCAGCAGGGCCACCCGGCGCTCAGCTTCCCAACTGCCTTTGCCTTTGCCTTTACCTCCGGGGAAGCCAAGACCAGGGATGGACTCAGTTCAATAAAATAAACGTTCAGAGCTTACTGACCCAGCTCTCTGCTAGGCGTGCTGTCAGAAAGGCGAGAGGGAGAAGAAGGATCCAAAAGTTAGACAAGTCCCTAGCTGTGAAGCACAAACTCTTGAAACCAGACTGCCTGGGTTCGAATTTCGTGCCTGGCGCCTCCAAGCTGTGTGACTTTGGTGGTTACTTAACCTCTCTGTGCCTCCGCCTCCTCTTGCGGAAAGTGGGCTTTATAGAAGTGTCTATCAAAAAGGGCTGCTGGGGGGGGGCAGCGTCCCTGGAGTGCAGCATGTTGCCTGCTTCCGAAGAAGCTCCCCTGGCAGAAAGGGGGAGCTCAGCCCAGAGCGGGGGAGATAAGGCTGCACAGAACCTTGGTTGGGGGGCGGGCGGGGTGGAGAAAGGCACACCTGCTAGGAAGGGGGTGGAGTTGGCTTCACGGAGGGGGAGATGTTTTTTTGAGATGAGCGGGGAGGGGAGGAGGGGGGTTGTGGGGGTGGGACTGGGCTGCTTCCGGGGACAGGTGGAAGGTGGGGCTTCTGGGTTGCTGTGGAGGGGAGAGAAGGGGGAGGAAGGCTGGTGTCCTCAGGCCACACCTGTTACTGGGATGTTGGGATCCTTGTGTCCCTGCCAGCCCTCTTCCAATAAAGCCCCTCCAGGCCTCTAGGGAGAGGAGGAGCCTTGCCATGTAAACTGTATTTTTAGTTCCCTGTGCCTCCGGCTGCTATAAGACACCTCTCCCCACCCCCAGCCCCACGGCTTGGCTGGAGGCTCCAGGAGGACAGCTGGGGAGAAAGGGAGACGTGGTCAGTACCATGGCTGCCAGGGGGCTGGGAGGAGTGGGGTCTGGGGTAAGCTCGGGGGTCCCGCTACCCCATCGAATCCGCTCTGAGTCCGGCCTGGCACTGGACCAGGAGGGCAGATGGCCAGGAAGGAGCAAGCTCAGCTGGGCGGGAGGGAGGCACTGCCCAGGCTGGCCTCCAAGGGGGCGGCTCCCAGGAGGAGGAGAAAGGGAGGTGGTCAAGATGGATGGGACCCTTGGCTCTGAAGGGCCAAAGTCACCCTCTCCCTTGCTGGAGTCTTAAAGTCTAATCCCCCAGATTCGCTGCTGGGAATTGTTGGCTGCCCAGGGGCCAGCAAACTCCCAGGTTCTTGGGGGAAGAGCAGCGTGTGGCACAGTCACCTGAGGACTCAAACCTGTGTGTGTTGGGGGGAAGGGGAGGACAGGGGATGCTGGAAGCCCCTTCCTAGAGAGTTCTTTTATGTGCTCATCAAGGAGAGGCGAGAATTGCTGTCTTGAAAATAGCAAAACTGGGCTTTTTTCACCAGGCAGGCTCCTGGTTTACCTTGCCAGGGGAGGGCGCTCATTTCAAGTCCTGGGTACAGTTAGTAAGGACCAGTTGCTGAACCTACAGCTTCCCTCTGAATCTACAGCTTCCCTCGTGAGAGAGACTCTGCTGGTCCCCTGTATCCCCCAAAGAGCCAGCAGAGCACAGACAAGAGAGTGAGCATGACAAAAAGGCATGGTTTTGGTTCCGTATAAAGGAGACACTTTAAAGCTTTAGGTAGTGAGCTCACTGCTCCTGGGAGAATTCAAGTGGATGCTGGATGATGATCCTGCATGTAGTGGGAACTTAGACAAGATGCCATCAAAGTCCTCTGTTAGCTTGAAGACACAATGGCCCTATCCTTCTACAGTTCTCTACCTTGGCCTTTCTATGACTCTGGAGTCTAGAGCCCCCTTTCCAGAGTGGCCAAAGTCGAAGACTTTGGCGCCCCAGAATTTTAACTCTGGGATCTTAAGACTCTAAAATTTGAAGGCTTGAGAATGATCTTATACATCTGAGATGGTTGCATTCAAAGGACCCTGTGACATGATTTCCTGAGAAAAGAAAGAGGTTGGGGCATATCTGACTTTGAGGGGAATGCAGTTTTGTCCCCCCGGGTGTCAAAACCAGCCCACCTCTGTGTGTGTGTGTGTGTGTGTGTGTGTGTGCGACACGTGAGTCTAAGGCTGCTGGAGGTGTTCCTCTTTCGTGCATCTCCAGCTTCCTTGCCCCAAGCCATTTGAAGACTGTTGCGGGATAATTATAGCCCCCAAACAAAGCTGGCGACTCCAGGTAGCCATGGCAACTGTTAGGTAATGCTTGTTCTGTTGTAGAGATGTGTAAGTGCAAACAGATGTCAGCGCCTTCCTATTAGCTTAAATGGTAAAACTTAAAAGGTCCATCGACTTCAAAGCCACAGGTCTCCATGAACGCGCCAGTTAATGGGGACGCCTGCCAAGAGGTGACAGCTAAGTATTAAACACTTTAACATCGGTAATGATTTGATGAGCTTTTAAATGCTCAGGCTGTCCCCAGACAGCTCGGAGGCTGGAGATGGCAGAGCTGCAGCTAACCAGCCCTGGGTGGTGGGAGCGCATCCTTGCCAGGACCCTGTTCCCTCACCACTGGGTGCGGTACCACGCCACCCTGCCCTGCCCTGTCCCACCCTGCC
The DNA here is from genome assembly GCA_004024625.1 of Mellivora capensis. NCBI lineage: Eukaryota > Metazoa > Chordata > Mammalia > Carnivora > Mustelidae > Mellivora > Mellivora capensis. The sequence goes on along the minus strand of PISX010022269.1, from coordinate 20,139 downwards.
CTGCCGCCGTGCAGGGCTCAGCCTCCAGTGAGTGACTGGGACAAGGCACTGCACCTGCTAAGGGTGTGAGCCCCTGGCAGACCCTCTCAGAGCTGCCTTCCTCTTGTTCCTGGGCCTGGCCTGGAGTAAGCCCTTAGTACGGGCTGCTGAACGAATAGATAAAGGATAGCCCCCTCCTCCAGCCCCCTCCTCATCCCTGTGGCATCTTTAGATACTCATTCTGCTATGACATCCTCCCCTGGGAACGGTGGATGGGCTCAGCATCCCTGGGTTACCATAAGCCGGGAGCACAGTGTCAGGGAGGGGCGCCTCTGGTTAGGAACGAGCTGATTTGATAAAGAAATAGAGCTCACCGAAATGACGCACGAGGGGTCATATAGGAAGTAGCAGCTCATGGTGACCCCAGATGGTAGCTGAGCTAGGCTTGACAGAGAAAGGAGTGAACTCTGGGACCCTGCACTAAAGAGCTCTCAGTTTGGGGTTCTTACTCCAAGCTGGCCATGAAACGGACTCTCTTCGATGCCGCATTTCCTACGAACTCAACAATTCTTGCCACACGCCCTTGCTCATGTTTTGCCGAGGGCATCTGATTGGTGTAGCTAGTAGACACTGGCTGTTGGACAGAGCCCTGCCGTTGGCTGCCGTGGGTTACGTGCCAGCTCTGGTCCAGTCACCTGTGACCGGGGGTAGCGTGGGGAAAGAACGTGACCTACACGATCACGGAGGGGCTGGGGCTGGGCCTTGCCTTTAGCAAGAGCTGTATATGTGGGGTAGTCCTAACTGACGTGTCTAATACAGACCCAGGACACTTGCTTATTCTTTCTGAACCTCATTGTTCGCAGCTATAAAATGGGATGATATTCATTACCTTGCAGAGCTATTGTGAAAATTAGATCTAATCCTGCCCAAGGAGGCACTTGGTAACCTGGAAAATCCTGTGTAGGTGGAAGGAAGGGCCTGCGTACCTTAATCATAGCGCTCCATCAACTGTACCGTAAGCTTATTCCTTTTATCTCTCTAAGGTACTGTGAGTTTCCTGAACACAAGGATGTGTTCGTTGAGTTTTGTTGTCCTTGGCATGTAGCGGTTTCCAACACTGTGTAGGTACTATGTAACTCTGTGTTGGATGCGTGAATGGATGGATGGATGGATGACAAATGGGGGAACAGGTGTGGATGGATGGATGGATAGATGATGGGCAGATGGATGGATGGATGGATAGATGATGGGCAGATGGATGGATGGATGGATGGATAAGTGGATGACAGGCAGATGGATGGATGGATGATGGCTAAATATAAAAAAGGCCAATCATCTTCACTTGCCTTTTGTACAACGGCCATCTATCTTTTTATTCAACAAACATTTATTCAGTTCCAATTTGGCACAGGGCCTTGTGTGAACTCCAAGAGATACATAAGTGAATAAAATAGAGCCCCTGCTGCTCTGAAAATCAGAATAAGGTATTTGGGAGCCTGGACTCAAGAACCTGACTTTCTGGGTTCAAATCCCAGCTCTCTACCATCAGCTATGTGACCATGGCAAGTTTCCCAAACTTCCCCTTGATTAAATGAGGATAATGTCATATCTATCATAGAGATAGGGCTGTCGGGGGATTAAACAAGTACTAGATGTAAAGTGCCCAGCGTGCGTATCAGCTGCTGTTACACAGTCATGGCAGAACCAGCATGGAAACTACGAAATATGGCACAATGAAAGAAGGAGCATAACAGGAGAACCTGCAAGTAAATGGAAGGAGGAAGAAATTAATTGTGCCTCAAGGCGGGAGGCGGGAGGTCAAGCAAAGTTTCTCAGAAGGAATTATTTGAGCAAGGTCAAGAAGGCCACGAAGCCAGAAGCTTTCTGGGTGGAGTGGGAAAATTCAGACTCCAAGAGCCTATGGATTCGTCCAGCTATGGGCAGGAACCACCTCAGCTCCCTCCCCCCGCTGCTGGCTGGGCGAGGGACCCTCTGGCAAAGTGGGCTGGCTGTGGACAAGGAAACTGCTAAGGGCCATGACAGCCCCAGGGCCGGGCAGGGTGCTGCTGCGCTAGCTTGGAAACATGACAGTCCCTCCTGGGATGGTTGACAACGGGGAGAGTTGAGTTTCAGGCTGCTGGCGTTGGCCTTGGTGGTGCCCTTTCTGCTGGCCTTTGAGACTGCAGACAGTGGGCCAGCCTTCTCCCTGCTCTTGCCACATACTCAAACACCCCCACACCCCTGTGGCCTGAGTTGTCCTACCTCCCCACAATGGCACCTGCCCCAAAATAGCTTCCATGTGAGAGCTACAGAAAGGAAAAGATTAGACCCTGCCTGCAGAGGAGGGAGGAGGAGGAGGAGGAGAGGGAGTGAGCAAGCCGTCAAGTGATCTGTGTCAAGCTTCAGGGAAAGTATAAAATCCCTTTGGGGCCAGGCGATCTCAAACCCCAGCTGTCAGAGCCAGCTCAGCCGGACTTGCTCTTTTTGTCTTCTTCAGACTGCACCATGGGGCTCAGCGACGGGGAATGGCAGTTGGTGCTGAACGTCTGGGGGAAGGTAGAGGCTGACCTCGCGGGCCATGGGCAGGAGGTCCTCATCAGGTAAAAGGAAGAGATTCCATTTCCTCTGTCACTCACTCCCCAAAGATCAACCGTGTGCTTGTAAGGTGGAACAGTTGCCTGGGGTTGACCAGTTGGCTGCATCAGTTGCCTGGGGTTGACCAGTTAGCTGCATAAAACCCCTACATGGTTCTCTTTTGCTTGTGTCAGGGACTTGAGTCCAGAAAGGAAGAGAGGAAAAGAGATCCCGCCCATGCCTGTGTCAGCAGCAGGAGAAGTCTGGTGCTCAAACGATGGGTGCCTAGTGAGCACTGAGAGGACTCCTAGAATTGTAGACAGAGTAAACGATCTCTCGGGCCCTGAGAGATCTTGTCCAGCGACTTCACTTAATGGTTGAGGACAAAAAGGGCCTGAGAGGGACAGGATCTCCCCTGAGTCACAAGTCCATTAAGGTCTGGGCACTGTCAAGGCTAAAACATGGCCTTCAAGATGAGACCTGCAGTGCTAGAATGGGCTCAGCCACTGAGCAGCTGTGTGACCTTGGGGAAGGTACACAACCTCTCTGAGTCCATTTCCTCTGCTGTACAATGGGGGAAATGCTGATATCTACATTTTAGAGCGGAAGTGAGAATTGAATAAGATAATGCATGAAGGGGTCTGCCACTGTTCCTGGAATATGGCAGCTTTGAGAGGATGTTAGTAATTGCTATGGACAGAGCCAGACTAAGGACCTTCACAGTATTATACTTAGAAAACAGAAGGCAGGGGCCCATTCATGACATTTGATGTTGAGGAGTCTTGAACTTGAGAGCTCTGAAGGGGGTGGTCTCCAAGGGCATCTTCACTGCTATAGTAAAGGGTCCTGAATAAACAAACAAACAAACAAAAATCCCAAGCCTTGTACATAAAGAATGGCCTGTGGGATTTTATTTTCCTATCGCCCTCAACCCCAGATGGTGTTAGATCCCTCTTCTCCTGGTCCCTTCTCTCATGCTCTGGGCCAGCACGAGTCAAGTATCTAATGGGGCATAAATCAACATTTCTGCACCTGGGAGCAAGTGGGCCCAGAGCTGCCACGAGTGGATATGTTGTCGTTCACACTTTAATTTATAGATGAGTTTCTTCTACTTTGTGACCAGGATTTGCTCTCCCATTCAGATGCCTTTTCGGTCTCCCTTGGGCATCACTCATTTCCAGCTCCCGTGTCTGGGGAGAATGGCCAGTCCAGTAAGCTCTGTGATCTAAAGTCCGAGCCCTTAGTGGTCCACGCTAGAAACACCGGGGAAGGATGGTCAAGTTCTTTGTTGACTCTGACTGGCATCATGGGGGTTTCCTGATGTCTTTCTCCTTCCATCCCTGACAGCAAGCTGCAACAGGTCCTGTTTGGTAGGACAAAAGATCCTCCCAAGTTGACATCTGCTCCTCAGCCACGTTTGCTTGGACATGACCTTGGACAAGTTACTCCTCCTCTCTGGGTCCCATTTGCCTATTGGTTGAGTGAAGCCATCGTCTGAGCCGGGGTCTCTGAGGTCCCTTTCTGCTCTCATGCCCAGGCATTCCCTGAGCCCATGCTCCTCCCCTGCTTGTGGAGAGAAGAGGCAGGGAAGTTGGGGTTGGGGACCAACTTTGCCAAGCACAAGTCTCTCTGAGGTGATCTGGGAGCTGCCAGCCCCCAAGGCAGTGACTTGAAGGAGACCCGGGTATTATGTCATCAGGGGAAACATTCCCTCCCTCCCCAGAGTGGAACAGGGAAATCTGCCAGGGGCCAGGGACCAGGGATGAGACGTGATGCCTGAGACTCCAGCCCTTGGAAGGTCCCAGAAAGCCCAATGCCTTGTCACGTCTTGGGCTGTGGGACATGCAGAGACCATGCCAACTGGTTCTGCCCTTTTAGTGTTTGCGGTCTGGGGAGGAGGTTCACCACCACCTCCCCCGCCCCCCCGTGTGGAGGAGAGGGAGGGAATGCTAACTCCTGGGGCTGCACATGCCTCTGTGGGAGCTGGTCTCTTGGTTCCATTCCAGACGCTGAGCCTGGACTTCTTTACTGACCTTGGCAAGGTCATTTCCCCTATTCCCCTGATTATAAAAGTCAGCAAATTCTGTTCGGCTGCGCCTGCTAATGAAACACGAAGGGCTTCGCTCCAAGGACGTGATCATAAAGGTCTAGAACTTAAAAGCCAGAAGGTCTGTTGGAGAGCCTGGCTCCAGGAGTGGGGTCCCAGGAGGGAGGGGGCTGCTGAGTGTACCCCCTGCCTTTCCTTCTCTTGCCCAAACCCTTTCTGCCTTATTTATTTTTGATCTGGACAAGGAATTCTGAAGCCACGAAAAGTTTGAATCTCACGTTGGTGGCCAATGCTTGTCATGTTACAGGAGGAAACATGGCCAGTGGTGGCCGTACATAGAACCCGATTCCCTGACCTGATGGCGATAAGGACAATGATGGTGGTGGTGACATTGGTGGCCGTGGTGGTGGTATGGGTGGCAGCAACAATGAGGAGGGGGAGAACAGCACATTTTTACACGGTATACACCGCCTGGCCCAGTGTTCGGTGCTTTGTGTATATTAACTCACTTAAGACTCACAAGTGCCTTATGAGATGGTTATGATCACCATCGTGAACAGAGAGGTTAAGGAACTTGCCCAGAGTCACACAACTGGAATTCAAATCCAGGAAGCCTGGACCCTCGCTTATCACACCCCTGTTCTGGATCCCCATGCTACACACCAGAGAGGGGATCCCCTCCTCAGTCCCATTCGTCGGTGTGAAGCAGAGGAGTTCTGCAAGTCTGAGTCTTCAGTCCGCCGTGTGGGTGTCTGATCGGGCCTCAGGTCAGAGGACAGCTGGGAGGTGGCCTCCTTTCTCAATGACTTGCCCGCAGGCCTGTGATGGGCCAAGCAGGGGGACATAGGATGGAAGACGACAAGACGAGGCAAGCAAGGGCTTCTGCATCCGTAGAGAAAACCCATCCATCCTTCTCAGGGTGAGGCCTTCCTTTGTCCATTCGCAGGGACCTGCCATTAGGTAAATCCAGGTGTGGCCTTCTGTGCTTGCCTGGGGCTCCCAGCGGCAGGACTGTGGGCTGAGGCAGGGAGGTGGCTGAATGGCGCCAGAATGATCTGGTGGGCACAGATCAGCCCAATTTTCCTGCACTGTTGGAAGTAAATCTGGGCTCCCTTGCCGCCTCACTGGTAGAGAGTGGAAGGTGAGGCAGGGGTCAAGCCTTAGAATTTGGAGGCTGAAATATCAGCTAGACCAACCCTTTTGGTTTATAGATGGATGCATCAAGACCCAGAGAAGTTGAGTGACTTCTTCAATGTCACACAGCACGTTGGAGACAGAGCAGGGACCAGAACCCAGTTCTCATCATTCTCAGTCTCATGTTCTTTCTCCTATACATCTGGGGGTCTCCCAGAATATCTGAGACCCTGGCTGCCTTGGGGACCCTGTCCTTGGTCCTCATCTGCCCCAGAGAGCTCCCTCCAGTGTCCCGACCTCCAACCTTCCCCTGTGGGGACTAGGTCTCGTGTCTGTCAGGCAGGGATCATTGTCACCAGATAATAAGAGGAGCTCAGGGACCCTTGGGTGAAAAGTGCCAGAGATGAGCTGTCAGTGACGCACATGGTCTGGCGGAGCAGGGGCCCCGGGATGGTGAGGTGGTGACATTGGGCAGAGGGCATGGAGGGCCCTGGGCATTCTGGAGAAGCAGGAGGGATTCACTTCTGGGAGAAGGGTGCACTCCCTGTTGGTGCTACCCTGTGCACGCTTGTGTGTGTCTGGGTGAGCATGCATGTGAATATGGGTGTGTGCTGTGAGAAGCTTCCAGAAACTGGGTGTGTCCGCAGCAGGGCTGGAGGCTGTGACTTAGCTAAGAAGCTACGAAAGGGAAACATTCCTGAACCCACTAGAGAAGAGGAGGGAAAGCCTGGACAGACAGGGTCATTCCTGCAAACATTTTGGGGTGTGACACGAGACAGAGAGCATGAGCTCTAGAACCAGCCAGTCTCTGCTGTGGGCTTTGCCACCGGCTAGCCACATGACCCTGGGCATGTCACTTACCTCTGAGGTCTGTTCACCCACACGTGAAATGGGGAAAACCATTCCCACCTAGGTGGCAGCTAGGACTCCCTTTAACCAACACTCACCTTCCCAGAGCAGGAAATACTAAGGTCCAAGGTTACAGGTGGCTGCTCAGGTTCAAGGGCAAAGTCCCTCTGTGGCCAGATCACTGGCTCCCTGGCTGGAGCTGGGACCTGGTCTTTGGCAGGTAGCTCCCCCTGGGGCCTCACCAACTCCCACTGTGAGGAGCCTGGGAGGGACAAGGAGTTTGAGCAAAATAAGCAAGAACTTTCTGAGCCTGAGAGTTAATCTGGAGTGGATTGGCCATCACAGGTGGTAGTGAGCCTCCTGTAGCTGGAAGTATGCAAGCAACTGAAGAATGATCTCTAGGTAGGAAACTGCAGAGATGGTCCCCTGCATGATTTTTTTTTCCTTTTTTCTTTTGAGTCACTCAGATCTGTTTCCAGCTGGCCCTTCCACACACCAGCCTTGTAACATTGAGTTACGCCTTCATACCTCTGAGACTCTGGTCTTCCGGCCACCTCCTCTCCCTGATTCCAGTTAGTCATCTACTCTTCAAACAACTTAGAGAAAGTTGGGGTGAAGCCAGGGACTAATGCAGACAGGTCCTTCCTTCCTGCCTCTCCCAGTGGCAATGCAGAAGAGACAGGTCATGAGGATAAGAAAAATCACAAAGCTGAGTCTTTGTTGGGCATGCTGCGTGTGCTCAGAGTATATGCTTTCATTGAATCACAGCGCCTCTGCTCTGGGTAGGGACCGGTCATCCCCTTTGCTTAGATGAGGAAGTGGATGCCCAGAGAAGTAGAGTGACCTTCCCAAGGTCACACAGCTGGGAAGTAGTGGGAGTCCAGCCTGGAACTCATGTTTGGCCCCTTCAGAACCCCATGGTTCATTCCTGTGTCTGATTCCCAACCACCTTGTGCCCACAGGCTCTTTAAGGGCCACCCCGAGACCCTGGAGAAGTTTGACAAGTTCAAGCACCTGAAGTCAGAGGACGAGATGAAGGGTTCTGAGGACCTGAAGAAGCATGGCAACACCGTGCTCACCGCCCTGGGGGGCATCCTCAAGAAGAAGGGGCAGCACGAGGCAGAGCTGAAGCCGCTGGCCCAGTCACACGCCACCAAGCACAAGATCCCCGTCAAGTACCTGGAGGTGGGAGGTGGGGCTGGGGTGGGAGGTGGGGCCGGGGTGGGTGGGAGGGTGGAAGGACAGGCCTTGGAGGGATGCAGTTCGGGGTCCAGTCCCAGCTCTGCCCACGGTGTTCCTCTTTGTGCCCCAGGGCCCTCATCTGTGAAATGAGCTGTCGCTTACTTTCCCTTCCTTGGGGGGTCACTGAGAGTAAACCCATTTCTCCCCCAAATCAGTATGTCATCCAGGGGAAGAAGGGGAGAATGGATATTGGGGGCACCCCCTGCATTCCCCTTCACAAGAAGGTACCATTATTATTGTACCCACTGGGAAGAAGAGTAAACTGAGGGCGATAGCTTGTCCCTGGCACACTCCCGGGATTCGAACTAGGGTTCTGTTCTTCCAGACCCCACCTCCACCTCCCAGCTCCTAAACCCTGTGCCACCCGGAGCCACAGTATAGTAGTGGGTGCTTCCTCCGGATAGACAGCAGGTGGCGCCATTGGTTCCAGCATCTTTACAGATGAAAAGAGAGAGCCCTGGGGTCCTAGGCAAGGGGAGTTGGTTTGAATCTCTTGTGATGGGCTGAGAATTAGGGTGGGCAGGGCCTGACCTTCAGGTTCTGCCTTTATAACCAGTGGGAGGAGGGGTGTGGTGAGAGGGAGCACTGAGATCTGGAGGATAAAGGACCTTAGGGATAGGTGTAAACCCTGAGAAAGGGAGCAGGAGGCAGGCTAGGCTGGTGCAGTGATGACGATAAAGACCATAGTCATGGCTACCCATAAGGATAGGCCATGGTAGGCAATTGCCTGGATCACTGCATGGAATTCTCAGTCCCCCCGAGGTGAAGAATTGCATTCAGGGTCTTCTTTTTCTCTAACACAAAGTAAGTGCAGAGGTAGGGAGTCCAGAGCTGGTATGGGCACCCCACAGCCACCAGGGATGCAAGCTCTTTCTGTGCTGCCAAAGTCAGCACGAATCCTCAAAGTTGGCTCATGGTCCAAGACGGCTGCTAGAGCTCCAGCCATCTGATCTGCGTTCCAAACAGGAAGCACGAGGAAGAGAGGAAAGCTCTCTTTAAAGGAGTCCCAGAAATCCCATTCAACAGTTTTATTGGCCAGAAGTTGGTTACAAGACCACACTGGGAACTGTGGTCTGTTGCCACTCCCAACTATAGCTAGTGTTCTGTTACCAAGAAAGAGGGAGAAGGTGGACATGGGGCAGGCCACTAGCAGTCTCTGTGCCAGGCAGATACCCCTCTCATACCCACTTTACAGATTTGGAAACTGAAGTCTCAGAGAAGTTAAGTAGCTTGTTCAAGGTCACACAGCTAATGAGCCAGTAGGCACGGTCTGATCTACCGGTACTTGGGAACTCAAGCTCTTAATCCCTTGTGGCACAATCAATGTCTACCATCAACCACCACCACCTCTTCAGCCTCACAGCCTCACCTCCCTGCACCCCAGCTGCCCCCACAAATCATACAGAGACAACCCAGCCTGCCCATCGCGCTCAGCATCACAGACGTGAGGAGTGGGTCCTGCCTTCGAGACTCTGCGCATGCTGCGGCCCCTGCCCTCCCCATCTGCTCTTGGCAGCAGACCCCTGTCCCCCCTCCAGGGCCCAGCTTAGAAGCCACCTTCTCTGCATGTGACTGTCAGTGGGCACCCCCCGTCTCTCCCTTGCAAAGCCGCTTTATCCTTATCCCTTGTCATGGCGCCCACCCGTCTGCACAGGGATTTATCTCTTTCCCCAGCTGTCTCCTGGCTGGAGCATGAGCTCCCCATTTCTGAACCCTGGTGGCATGTGGTAGGCTCACAATACAACTTGTCTGCACTCCCCTCGCACTCAGGGACCTCCTTCCGTGCTCTTCCTAGGGGGCGGCTGCTTCCCAGTGGGGAGTGAGGGGGCCACAGTGGGTGCTGGATGTCAAGGCAACTTTTCTCAATTGCCCGGCTGCCCCAGCTCACACTTACCTGTCTGTAAGCGGCTGTGCCCCAAACTCAGGAAAGGCTCAATGGGGGAACCCGATGGGGCCAGCTGAGCCCCTGTTTTATGGTGTTTTATGACCATGGGGGTCACGACAGAGCAGAGCCTGGAACCTGGGTCTCCCACGTTCTCCAGGGGGAGGATTGACTTCATGGAAGCCCGAACCCCAACTTTGCTTTGGGACATATGTCCAGATCGATGTCCGAAGACAAGGGTTTGTGGAGCTGTCCTTGTTTCTTTTTTTTCTTTCTCTCTCTTGCCTATCTTTTTTGTTTTTGAGAGAGAGAGAGAATGTGAGCGAACATGGGGGAGGGGAGGGGCAGGGGCAGAGGGAGAGGGAGAACCTGAAGCAGGCTCCATGCCCAGGGTGGAGCCCAGCGCGGGGTTTGATCTCATGACCCTGAGATCATGACCTGAGCTGAAACCAACCTTGGGTGCCCCGCTGTCGCTATTTCTAGGCAGAACCGTGTTCCCTGGGTGTTGCCCTGTACGTGCCTCCTAAACCTCCTGTCACCCTGTGCCCCCAACCCGGCCACCTGTCTGTAGTCACTTGTACTTGGGGCGCCCTGAGAAACTGGGAAAAGCCCACCGAGGTGCCGTCCCTGCGTCTGTTCCTGGCTCTGGCGGCCATGTGTCCACAAGCCCCTGGGTGCAAATTCCAGCTCTGCTGTCCACTTGCTACGTGACCTCAGGCTGGCTCTTCCCTGTCTGGGCCTCTGTAAAGTGGCACCACTTGGTCCTCCAGCCAGGGTGGTGGCTGGCATGAAATCTTGACTCCCTGTCCAGAAGGCCCAGTAGCATTTTATACCCACAAGATCTTTCAGTCGCTAAAGAGCCGTGCTGTAGGTGTTCCTGGTAATGACGTTGTGGGTGTCTAAGCACATGTGGGGATGGAGAGGCAGGGCTGGGACGGGACAGGCTGGGTCCCAGCGGCAAGCCGCAGGCCTCGGCCCTTCCTCGTCCTCCCTCCTTCCAGCCCACCAATAATTCTGAGCCCTTGCTTGCTCTGTGCTTGGCAGGGAAATATGCTGGTCTACCCCCTACCCCCGCCAGCCCCCGCAAGTAGCCTACTTAAAGCAATAACCACACTAAGCCATCAAATGCAAACAATTAGATACAAATGGAAATAGTTTCTTTCTAGATTTTCTGACTGCAAAATCCTGGGCAAAGCCATGGAATGGGAACATTTCCCTTCCTTTCTGCTGCCAGCAGGGAGGCTGTGTCCTGGGCTCCAGCACTGAGGCGGTCCTGGTTCCTCACGGGCACCTGTCTCGAGGGGTGGTAGGGAGAGAAGGAGTTAACCCGCGGAGACCCCTCTGGTGGCACTCCATAAACGGCTGTGGAATAAAGAGAAGGTGGGACTCAGTCTGATTCCCATCTAGCTCCTGGACTGTGCCACTCTGTGACCGGCGCCTCCCATTCCCCCCCTCCTTCGCCCCCGCAGTTCATCTCAGAAGCCATCATCCAGGTCCTGCAGAGCAAGCATCCCGGGGACTTCGGCGCCGACGCCCAGGCGGCCATGAAGAAGGCTCTGGAACTGTTCCGGAATGACATCGCTGCCAAGTACAAGGAGCTGGGGTTCCAGGGCTAAGTCCTTGGGCGCCCCACCCCACCCCCACCCCGTCGGGCCCTGGGACCCCGGGGCAAGTGGGCTGTGATCTCATGTAGCTGTGTAGTTTGCTTCTGAGTGTCTGCTTTGTTTATGAGAGGTGGGAGGGGCTGAGGGGCTGGGCTGGGCTGTTCCCATGGCTTCGTAAGACTGGGGCCTAGGGTCCTCATGAGGGTCATCACCCCGGGAACCAGGAGATGTGTAGCCTTTTGCTCACTTAATTTGCCTCTCTCCTCAACTCCAACCCAATTCCTCCAACCTCCAAACTCAACCACACCTTCACCTTCACCTCTAGTCCCAAATCCAAGCTGTAAACCAAGGCCCGGCCATAAAGATGCTCTGACCCATCACCTCCACCCCCTTCCCCGCCCCTCCCCCCAACAAATGTCCATCTTCAATGAGAAAGAGGTCTAGGCAGAGGGCGACAGTCCATCCCGAGAGAGAGGCGGCGGGGGTCTGGAACATAAGTGTGCCTTCTCAGCGAATGGAGTGACTCACCTGGTTTTAATAAAAGACCTTGCAACATCACAGCTTCTCCCTAGTGATCTTCCTCTCCGGGAGCAAGTGAAGGGGTCCCCCAAGGAAGAAATGGCTGGGATGGTATGTGCAGACAACCCTGTGCGGCGGAGAGGAGGAGAGGAGGGAAACACGGCATGAGGGAGAGAGAGAGACAGGAAGCTGCCTTCCTTAGAGCCCCCCTCAGTGGCAGGGACGGTGCTGGATGCGGGGTTGGGGGGGCAGTCCTGTCCGCTGGTGGAGGTGGGCTGCTCCGTAGACCTTTGCAGTACGAGGCAAACAGCTGCAGGGCGCCCAGAGGAGAGGACCCAGGGGGTGGTGGTCACCGTGGTTACAGCAACTTCAATAACATGCCAAGGACACCGGCCAGTGAGCGGCAAAGCCGGTTCAAAGCTGGGGAGGCAGTCGGGACTCCAGCTGGGGAGACAAAGAGGTGGCCAGCCAGTGACAGGCACTGACCTTCTGGCCACAGAGAAAGGGCATGGGGAATAGCTCACAAACTCAGGCCAGGAGACACGATCCGTGTCTACAAGTGCCGTGCACACAGACAGAATGTGTGATGTTGTGGCGGGGACCCAGAATAAAATGTTGGCATGTGACCGTGGTGGCCAGGCAGCAGGTTGGAGCTGAGGCCGTGGACAGGGCCCATGAAAAAGGTGGCCTGAGTCCCTCGGAGCACCCAAGCCGGGAGGGCCTCGAACAGCACCCAAGACTCAGGATACCAACCCTGGGAAGCCTCAAATCCCCAGCCTCATAAAGCTCCAGGAACTCCCAGGACGAGTGACCTAGTCACCCCTGCCCTTGAATCCTCGGGGCCCAACCCCCAGCCGTGAGCCTGACCTCAGACCATGCCAAGGTTCCCGGCAGCTGAACAGGGCGGAGCTCCTCTGCTAGCGGAGACTCGTCCTAAATCCTAAAAGCTTCATCCATTGGGCTATGCAGCTGTAGCCACAAGAGCATGAGAGGGTCCCCCTCCTCGGTTGGCCCCGGGCTTTGGGAGTTCTGCTATCGGAGAGGGAAGGGAGGTTTTTGATTATGGCGCCTAGGGAAAATTCCATTCATCCGTAGTTATTCAGTCGTTATTCAGTCGGAAGCCCAGGCAGGGAGAACTTCTCAGTAGGTATGTGCAGGATTTAAAGCTGAATGGGCTGGGCCCTGCCCTCAGGCAATTGGCAATCTAGTCCGGGCACCCTGTGCTCTGATAATTAAATCCGGGCAGAAGAAAATGAGCGTAGCCGAGAAGGACCAGGCATTTGTCATTCATTCTGCATGGCCTCTAACACGTAGCTGCTGAGCGCAGCCTGTGGGAAAATCTGTTTATACCTTGGACGTGCACAAAATGCAACTTCTTCTTCTTCTTCTTTTTTTTTTTTAGATTTTTTTTAAATTTATCGATTTGACAGAGAGAGGCACAGTGAGAGAGGGAGCACAAGCAGGGGGAGTGGGAGAGGGCGATGCAGGCTCCCTGCAGAGCAGGAAGCCCTTTGCAGGCTCCATTCCAGGACCCTGGGATCAGGACCTGAGCGGAAGGCAGACAGTTAATGACTGAACCACCCAGACGCCCCTTCAACTCCTTTTTTTCTATTTGGAATCTTCACTGCGGCTGCTAGGCAGACACTGGTCTCAGCCTCCTTGAGGTTGCTCTCTGGTTCCGCTTTTCCCTGGGGTTTTGGCTCATTCTAAGGGGGCTTACTCGGGTGGTGTGTGTGGGCTGGCAGGTGGCAATCTGTTGCTGTCATCTTTTCCCAGTGGCCCTTAGGGATGCTGCACCCCACCTGGTCTTCCCTTAGTGTTCTCATAAGGCACTTGAGGAAACCCTGAGGCTGTCTGAAGCTCCTTCTGCCCCCGAGACTTCTTCTTTGGGACATCCCTGCCCCACGAGGCCTTCACCTGGGACAGGAGGCACAAGTCCCCTCTGAGTTTAGACCCCATGGGCCTGTCTGAGCTTTCCCAGCCTCCTCCAGGACTTGGTAGGTGTGCCCAGGGCTGCCCTGTGTGGTTGTATAGGTTGTGCACTCCACGAGAGCACCTGGTAGAGGGATCCAATTCAGGGGTGCATCCAGTCTGTGCCCCATTGGCCAAGCTGTGCGCCCGGAAAGGGTGCTTTTTTCTAATTCGCACAAGGTTCCCTCCGAGCTAGCAGCGGCCTCCAGCAAGGACACAAACTACTTTCTCTGGGGACCACCACCAACTGCCATCTGTTTCTTCCTCCTGACAGTTCAGAACATTACCTTCCAGCCCAAGAAACAGGGACACCTCACAATGTCCTCCGAATCTTTGCCCTTTCGGTGGGTTCTTTCTGGTCCTTTCAGGGCCTGAGCTTTTTGAATCCACAAAAGCACACAAGAGAGACGTGTTCTCCTCGCTTTCGGCTGTCACGTCTTTTCCTGAGGCTGGGGCTCAGAAGAGCCTTGCTGACTGAAAAGGAAAGAGCAAAAGAAGAAAAGAAATCCTGGGCAGGGGCCGGGGGTGAGGGGAGTAGGGCTATATTTTACAAATGTAATCCCCCAACGGCATTTATCCTGTGTTGATTCAGTGACTGTTTTTGGAGCCAGTACTGGGGCCGGGCTCCTGACTGGGACTAGTCTCCCTGGCGTGAGGAGGACTGGCATGGTCTCTTCTCTCACGGATCTTCAAGGACAGTGGGGTTGGGGGTTGGGGGGGTGATATGCAGAGAAAGTGGGAGACAGAGTCAGAGGCAGGGAACCACAGTGCGTTCATCTAAACTTCACTGAGGCCTGCATTGTGCCAGGCACCGGGCTTGGCTCTGGGGGGCCATGGTGAGGCCCACAGGCCTGGCCCCTGCCTTTGGGGAGTGCATGTAAGAGCTCTGGGCACAGGGAGGCTGGCAAGGATGGATCCTGAGGCATCTGAAGAGTTGGGGGCCCCCGTCGCGGCAGGCCAGAGTCACAAAGATGGCGGCCGACCCATCAGTGTTCTTCAGAGAAACAAACCAAGAGGATTTATTTTCTTATATATAATATACTTTATAAATATATATTTTATATATAATATAAATGTGTAAGATTTCATGTTTGAAGAGGGACTTTATATTTAAGACATGGATAATGAACTACATAAAATATCAGGATAGAATATCTAATTCAAACATTGCCTTTCTTACATTCATTATCTCCTAGAATTCCTGGGTTTTGTTGTTGTTGTTGTTGTTGTTGTTAAGATTTATTTATTCGAGGGGCACCTGGAGGGCCCAGTCAGTTAAGCAACTGACTCTTGATTTCACCTCAGGTCATGATCTCAGGGTCCTGAGATCAAGCCCAGCCCTAGGCTCAGAGCTCAGCAAGGAGTCGGCTAACGTTTCTGTCTCTCTGTGCCCCTCCCCACACTTGCTCTCTCTCTCTCTCTTTCTTTCAGATAAATAAATAAATATTTAAATTTAAATTTAAATTTAATTTAAATAATCTATCTCCCCCTTTCCCTCAAATAAATAAATAAATCATTTGAATTAAATTAAATTATTTATGAGAGAGAGAGAGAGTACGCAGAGGGAGGGGAAAGGGGAGAGGGAGCACAGTCCCCGCTGAGAGCGGAGCCTGACGCAGGGCTCGATCCCAGGACCCCGAGATCATGACCTGAGCTGAAATCAAGAGTCAGCCGCTCAACTGACTGAGCACCCCCAGCATTCCTGTTTTTTAGATTGACTCACACTCTCCTCTGTGACTCTTTCCTGTTTTCCACCTTTTTGCTATGTTGCCCTCTGAGTAAGGATCTCTTATTTCCTTGCTGAGTTCTACATTTTTGAAGTTGTTCCAGTGTTTTTTATCCGGAGTCATTCTGGCATCAGGAGGGCAGTGTGTTTTGCCCTACCTTGTCTGCTGTGCTTCCAGAAATGGAAATCCGTGTCAGAATTTATAATTAGGAATTTGGGTTGGTTTTGGTTTTTTTTTTTTAAGATTTTATTTATTTATTTGACAGAGAGAGAGATCACAAGCAGGTAGAGAGAGGAAGGGAAGCAGGCTCCCCGCTGAGCAGAGAGCCCGATGCAGGGTCGATCCCAGGACCCTGGGATCATGACCTGAGCCGAAGGCAGAGGCTTTAACCCACTGAGCCACTCAGGCGCCCCAAGGAATTTGGGTTTTTTAAACCAGTTTTGTTTCCCTGGTTTGTTTTGTTTCTTCCGTATCAGACACGGAGGGCAGGGGTCCCCTGCGTTTTGCTCACCTTTGCAACCCTGGCCGCCCGCCCGATGCCCCCCTCCCTCCCAGCAGCTCAGTGAGTGTCGACTGGGGACCTGAGTTACGTGGCCCTCTTTCTTTCATGGGCAGAAGAGCATGTGGTCAACTCTAGATCATTTTTTAAATAATTGATTCAGGAGGCCCCAGGGGAGCCAGGTTCAGGAAATCTGGTTGCTGAAGTTGAGTTGTGTGTATGCGTCTGTCTGTCTTTCCGTCACCGTGTGCACCACATCTCATGAGGGTGCCTGGTGTGTGTGCATTTGTGTGTGTGAGTGTGACAGTGACCACCCGTTTGACGACTCCCCTCCCTGCATTTCTGAAACCCGCAGGAGTCATGTCCCCAGGACCACCAGGGTGACTTTCACTCAGGGATGCACAGGCCAGCTCTGCGGCCTCCGGTGCTCTCTGGGAGCCGCTGGGCTGAGGAGGTGCAGGGTGGGAGAGCTCCGGGGGCCTGGGTCCCATCTGGAGAGCAGAAGCCGTAAATTGTCAGGAGCCATGTGCGTGACGACTCCTTCGAGCTCTCAGCAAATCTTTAGCTAAGCACGCTAGAGGCACCAGGTGTTATCACAGCAGATGCTGGCCAGGCGGGCGCCATGGAGCCACACAGCACACAACACACACCCACGATCACCAATTTATTGGTAATCTAAATTATACCTTACATTTTGTATTTCCTGGTGTGGTGTCTCTGTCTCTGTCTCTCTCTCTCTCTCTCTCACACACACACACACCATCCATTGTGTGATCCAGACAAGCAAAAGGTGTATCTTCAAAAAAAACAAACAAACCATAAAACTTTCACCTTGCATTGCCCCGCATCAATTCCGTGGCTTCTGTCTGACCGCAGATTACCCGCAGACGTGAAAATTCTCTCTGTGCTGGCATTTCGCACAGAAATAGAAACGCAATATCGAGCCCATGTTAACGCATTTAGAAAAGTAGGATCTTCGCTGGAAATATTTCCGCTCATCAAAGGACGTCGTCTCCTCAGGGAAAACTGGCATCTTGTCCAAGGCACGGAGCTCCTGATGTTCTGGTCGGTGGCCTTTGCTCTGCGTGGTGGCAAATGTTGATTTTAATCAGCTCATCACAAGTTTTCACACGAAGTATTAGGTGTATCAGATTCAAAACACTCAGAAGGCAGAATGGCCGCCTCGCCACACGCTGTGGGGAGAGGAGATGACTTCGCAGACCCAGTGAGTTTGCTCCTGGGTTATTTGGAGCCTCAGGGCTTGAGCCCCCAGGGAACCCGGTGTGTCTGACACGCATCGGGGAGGGCAAAGGTGGGGGAGGGAAGTGGGGGTGTTGGATGGGTGTCCCCGAGTCACCCAGGGCAGTGGTACATTTCACCAATGTGGGTCATGGGTTTCTGCATGACGGTTCATTAGAAATAAACCAAATGGGGCTATTCTGCTAGAAAAGGTTTCTACAGCCCACTAGCTTAGAAGGATGGTTCTCAGTGGGGGTGTATTGTCCCTAATGGGGGTATTTTGTATTTTTGTGGGTGTGTCTTGTTGCAGCCATGAGGATGCTGACACGGTGGGAGGAGGGGAGGAAGCGATACCTGGTGTTCTAGAATGTGCAGGAAAAACACACATGGCAAATCTCCCTCATGTTCTAGGCCAAATTCTAGAACTTATAAATCCATTGTCTTTGAACACTTTAAAAATATTTTGCAGGGACGCCTGGGTGGCTCAGTTGGTTGAGCAGCTGCCTTCGGCTCAGGTCATGATCCCAGCATCCTGGGATCGAGTCCCACATCGGGCTCCTTGCTCAGCAGGGAGCCTGCTTCTCCCTCTGCCTCTGTCTGCCTGTGCTCACTCTCCCTCTCTCTCTGACAAACAAATAAAATCTTAAAAAAATAAAAATAAAAATATGTTGCATTGCTGGGGGGGGCAATGATTTGACTGGGAACTTTACCAAGACTTGTTCACCATTTCAAAGAAATGGGACTGCCCCGGGCCCTCAGAGTCATTATGGACGTCTGTCAGGATTCTGAGTGTCCTCTCCTCTCCGGAACCTAGTAGGTGGCATTTGAGTGGATGTGTGTCACTTCCGGGGGTAGTTGTTCGAGTCGGTGTCTGGTCTCCACACCCCTCCCCTGTCACAGAGGTTATGACCGCGTGTGTCTACGCGGAGCCCCCGCTGTAGGCTGGGTCTCTCCAGGAGGAGAAGAGCCCCTGCCAGCCACAATGGACATGAAATATGATGAGAATAAACTTGTGATGTTGTGATAAGTTGGGACATTTGCCGCAAAGCCCAGCCCATCCCGCCTGTGCAGCCACTGACCCCACATCCCAGTGCACGTGAGGATGGCACATGGGGAGATTCTATTCAGAAGTGAGAGCACCTCACCGTGGCGTATGGCCTCCGAGGCCATCAGATCAGTTATGTAAAAAACATTAAATATTGAAATATTGGGCATTTGGGTGTCTCAGTGGGTTAAGCAGCTGACTCTTCATTTCAGCTCAGGTTGTGACCTCAAGGTTGTGAGATCGGGCCCCGAGTCTGGCTCTGTGCTGGGCGTGGAGCCTGATTGAGATTTTCCCTCCCTCTGCCCCTTCTCTCTCTAAAAAAAAAGATAAAAATATTAAATATTGAAAAACATTTTATTTGATTATTGAAAACTGTTTATCTTTATATATATTCTACAGTGAATTTTTAATATTATGGATGTAGGTAAGTTATATTATCTGTAAGCCTCATTTAAGGACAGCAAAGCAGGTGTTACCAAATATTTGTTATAAAGAGAGGGGTACTGTCTGGTGGCATCGCTAATTACTGATCTAGAGCCTTCTGGGTTGGTGCCGGCTTCTGGTACTCCAACCATACAGGGGGCTGGGGTGGAAGGTGCAGGAGAGAATATTCATGAAAGTTCTGAGATAGTTAGATAATAATTAACCTTCAGAAAGTACATGGACTGGTTGTAAACTAAATGCTCATTAACACCGTTGTGCGTCTACACAAGGAAAAGTAATGACATCAAAGAGAAAACTGTGTCCAAACACTCATTAATCTACCACTGAGTGTGTATAATGGCTAACACTAATACATTTAGAGACCCATGTGGCTCAGGTTCAGAGCAATGTCATGTTGAAATAAGACAGTTCAATAACCAAAAATAATTAAGGAGCAATTCCAGTCTTGAATTTCTTGAAGGGCAGTAAAAGAACCCTCAGGACATTGGCCACATCAGTACTTGCTAGAATTGTCTTTCCTTATCTATTTCTCTCACGCCTCAAGACAGCAGTAGAGGGGCACCTGGGTGACTCAGTCAGTTGAGCAGTCAATTCTTGGTTTCAGCTCAGGTCATGATCTTGGGGTTGTGAGATCAAGCCCTGCATTGGGCTCTGGGCTTGGCAGGGAATCTGCTTGAAATTCTCTCCCTCTCCCTCTGTCCCTCCCCCTGTTTGTATGTTCTCTCTCTCTCCCTCTCTCTCTCTCTCTCAAATGAATAAATAAATCTTTTTAAAAATGACTGGGGCACCTGGCTGGCTCAGTGGGTTAAGCATCTGCCTCTGACCCAGGTTATGATCTCAGGGTCCTGGGATCAAGCCCTGTGTTGGGCTTCCTGCTCAATGAGGAATCTGCTTCTCCCTCTCCCTCTGCACCCATCCCCACCGCCCGCTCATGCTTACACTCTCTCTCTCGCTTTCAAATAAATAAAATCTCTTAAAAAAAAAAAAAAGACTGCAGTAGAACCTTCCTTCTTAAAACTCCTAGCCAAAGCAATTTTCCCCCTCTTCCTCTCCATCTTCCATGACTGTATTATATACAACAAATTAGCTTCTCTCCCAGCAATTAGAAAATGGCCTTCCTCTTTAGGAAGAGGAGGAGGGCAAAAAAATGGACAAATAATCAAAAGATAGCCTTTGCTGGGTCCGGAAGAAGGAGATTCTGTAGATGTCCCACATTTATACTTTTTGTACCATTACAATGGATTAGAGTTTCTGAAAATGGAGCTGGCTGCCCAGGCAGGGAGTGAGCTCCCCATCATCAGACACAACCAAGAATGGACAGAATGACCACTGGCTGGGACCAGGCAACTCATTCAACAACATTTGTCACAGGCCCCTGTGCCAG